>CM056834.1:3262500-3357500 GCA_029853015.1 Chelidonichthys spinosus | reverse complement strand
AGACAACATTATTAGAAATACATATTCCTGCAGCTTTTGAGCAAAAGTAAGACACCAGTGAAAGACTCACTTTCCCCCGATGACGTCCATGGTGAATCTCAAAGCATCCTGCACGCTGTCGGGTTGCCCCTGGTTACACCGAGAGAAGCCAGAGGAGAGTCAGTGTGGGTTTATTGCTTTAAAAACAGGCTGCAGACGCCACAGAAATCATGTTATTGTGTGTTGCTAGGATGTAGTTGCTACCTTGGCCAGCTTGATGGCTTCAGTGAGTTTGTCCAAGGAGCTCTGGAGGTACGCCAACTGGTGGAAACGGGACATTCAAGTAAAAAACATGGAGGGGGAATATCCTGCATTGTTGTTTTCTTTGACTCACTAAGTTGTTACTTTTCTCAGGTTATTTGTTTTACAAGTTGCATCCTTTTAAGAGATTTATTTAAACATATTCAAACATCATCCGGCAGACATTCCCATTTTATTTCTACACAGAAATGTATCAGGAATCGATTAATGATCAGAACAATAAGCAGAATCTGTATCAATAAAACTCCCATCCCTAATGATGACCCAGAATAACAGTTAATCATACAAATATCATATTTTTTTATAATAATGAAATAATAATTTCTGTCTTGAACAATGCAGCAAAAAAAACTCCTAATATTGAAATGTGTTCCTACCCGCTCTCCATACTTCTGCTGCTCCTCCGCCTGTTTCCCCATATGAAACTGTTCAGAGAGAAAAAAACATTATCAAATGATCTCACACACACACACACACACACACACACACACACACACACACACACACACACACACACACACACACACACACACACACACACACACACACACACACACACACACACACACACACACACACACCTCCCCGTGAGACTCACATGTGCGATAGAAGCAAAGTAGTAGATCTTCATCTGAACCAGTTTCTTCCAGTCTTTCTGGATCTTTCCCAGCATGGACGCCGTCTCGGAGTTCTCCAAAGCCCTGCAGGCCTCTTTATAGTAATCCACCACCTGCAGCACCACATCCACTCATTAACCCCCAGGATTAGGATTATAGATTGAGATGATTGAATTAAATGTAATTAATAAAGTAAGAAGTCAACCTGAGCGCTGATGCGAGCGACCAGGAAACTCTTCCTGTTGTCCAACATGGACTTCTCCAGCAGACACTCCTGAGCCTGGCCCTGCAGACACGGGTCCATCAGATGTGTGTGTATGTCTGTGTGTGTCTGTGTGTGTGTGTGTGTGTGTCACCTACCAGCATGAGGTTGATGTTGAGGTTGAGGATCTGGTGGCTCATGTCCACGCTGAAGTTGTGGCTGAAGTGGTCTCTCAGGTAGGAGAAGGCTCCCGCCGAGCACTGGAAGTGTGTACACGACACCTTCATGCCCTGGACGGAGAGCAGAGAGTGTGTGTGTGTGTGTGTGTGAGCGTGCACGTACATGAGTGTGCATGAGTGTTCTATGTGTGATGAGTTTGTCTCACCTCCTCAGACACTCTGTTATCCATGGCTCCCAACATGGAGTGCAGGGCCCCTACGGCGAATCCACGATTACGGGAGATTGATAAGCAACAACATCAGTTTGACAGATTTGACAATATTCTTCCTGGAGCTCAGGGAATTTCAAAATAAAAGCAGATCTGAGAGACGATAGGTATGGATGTTTTCACTTTGCATCGATCATATTGATGACTGATTCAATATATCCATCCAGATCAATCGATCCCTTACAAGCTCTTACATGGAGCTCGAGCTGAATTAGTCGGTTATGGATAAATATTTGTCAAATGTTTGTTAGTTACAAGTTATTACAAAAATGGCAAAAATGGTTCTACTTCTCAAATGAGGGGATTTAATGCTTTCCCTCAATAATTTGTCAACTTTTTGGCGCATTTCTCAATTTGCATGCCGTTAGATTGAACAATCAATTAATCCAGAAAACAATCAGCAGATTAAATGCATTTCTGATGAGATCAGAAGAGTTCCATTTAAAAAAGGAGACAATTGTGAAATACACGTGAACAAAAATATAACCACATTTTAGTTGGTTTTAGTCACGTTTTAAGGGCTTTTGACCATAAAATGACTGCTGTTATTTTGACATTGTTTAAAACATTTTCTTTGGTCTAGTTTCAAACAAGACGATGACCGAACTCACCGAGATTGTAGAGGATGCAGGCTTGCTCATAGCTGATGTCATCGTGGGCAACCGTTTTTCCAGAGAAAATCTCTGTCCTGCACACAAAGATGAATAAAAACGTTTTATTACAGAGCACACATTGAGAATACAATAGAGTTGAGTTTGTATATTTGATGTGATTTTGTGAACTTGTGTGACTTTATTTACTTTCTCTGTCACTTTGGTCCATTTCTCAGATCAGAGATAAACTACTTGCTCAACATCCACATCGTCATCGAGTCACATGTTCACATCATAAAGGAAACTTCTCATTCTTTTGAACAAAGTGCAAATGATTTGATTTTCTGACAGCACCAACATGTTTACCAGGGCTCCAGACTAACTTTTTGCATTGGTTGCACTGGTGCGCCTAACTTTTTTTTTTAGGTGCACCAGCACAAAATTTAGGTGCACCCACATTTTTCATCGTGTCGCCTTTAACGCCAAAAGGTCACCTTTTTATTGCTCTCCTTTTACATAATGACACCCCCCTTATGGCCTAGGTTAACTGCAGCACCATCAGCACCCAGAGCACCCGTTTTCTGCAGCCAATCTGCACACTGATGCTGTTTGTGGCAGCATAAAAAGATCATACAGGTCACTAGCCTATAGATTGCAAATGGAAAACTGTTTATGTGATCTAAGCCTAGCCTACTTATATTTTTACTTAGGCTATTCATTTTTAATAATAATATTAGGAATAGGCTACTATACAATTTCCTATTCATGATCTCTCATGCTGTAATGTGGGCCTTCAAACATGTCCGTGTCCATGCTCCACCGGACATGTCCAATTAACATGTTGACCGGCCTCCCTTTACGCAAAATGCAGCAGTAGACAATAACGCACTCCTTCGTAGAGACTTCTGTGTCTCCGTCAGTCATGAATGATGTGTACGTGGCGTTTCCAACCTCCGCAGCGGTCTTGTTCTTCAGTGTGTCGGCATTTTTTTCATCAGAATCATTTCGGACTTAAATTTAGTGAACGGCAACTCCTCCGTTGCAATATTGTATGCGACGTTGAATTTTATAATCATTCCAGATTCCTCAGCGGACCTGATGGATACAGCCTGACGCTGAAACGCAGCTGGATGAGGGGCCACTTTATTAACACACTTATCACGGCATGTAGTATGCTTTTTGGACATATTGCGCTTTTTCAACGTCTCGATGCGAAATGTTGTTGACTCCTCCACAAACGCACTATTACCGGACAAATTCTGAGCGCACTCCCGACAATAAATGCAGTGCTTTGAGTCCCTTTCTTTATCGTACATCAGCCAGGGAAATTGCTTCAACCAGTCCCGTCTGAAGGCATATTTTGGGGCTTTTTAATTAGTCTCGGGGCGAGGCTTTCTGCCTCTCTTCACTTTCAAAGAGAATCGAAGCGCTCAGAGTACCTGCTCAGCTCGCTCGCATTTTCGAAGTGACACAATTTACAGCAGTGAAAAGGACCACAGCCAATCAGAGGCAAGGACCCGCCCGAGCTCCGTCTCTTATTGGTTTAGACCACGATGCCATCAGGAGAACATAAAGAGATACTGCGCTTATGATTTTTTTTTCACTCGAGCAGCGTTGGGTGCACCAGTGCGACCTACTATTTTTTTCAGTCGCACTCATAAAAATTTTGGTCGCATATGCGACCAAAATGGTCGCACTCTGGAGCCCTGTATTTACTGACATAAATATTTATTTTTAAGAGTTAAACTGAGGGTTTTGAGCAGGTGACAGGATTTTGTACCAAAGCTTGCATTTAAATGATTGCTTTCCAAATGTTATGGAAGAATGGAGGAATTTACTAAAGCGACTCATAAAGAATCTTCTATCAAATAAACATCATCAGCAAATAGAAGTGTAGTTCAGTCTGATCCTGTTCTGTGGGAGGATACATTTAAAAATACTCTGGCACAATGACAGCAAGGGATATGTCCATGGATCTGTTTGTTAAACGTTCCTGTTATTTTGTCCACTCCCGTTTACGAGGATTCAGGGCACTGAGCTCAACTTTCTTTATCCGGAGAAAACGGCAGCAAACGTAACGCTAAAATAAGCTTCAGACCTCCAAGTGCAGCAGGATGGCTATATGGGAATACTGTTTACTCTCCTCCACCTCTGTGTGTGTGTGTGTGTGTGTGTGTGAGACTACCATTTACCATGAGATGGGTACAGCAGCCTCCTGGCCCGTTCCCATGGGGACTCGGCTCTGAAGGTAATGCAGCTGGCCGAAGTACTTCCTCAGTGTGCTGCATCCCTCAAAGTCACGCGTCACGTTTATTGCACTCTGTGAAACACACACACACACACACACACACACACACACACACACACACACACACACACACACACACACACACTGTTGAATCTTAAATACACAACCGTAATGTTATGCTGGAAAATGGTGGTCTCCCTAATATCAGAACTTTTAGAAGAGATAACATCATTTATTTAATTAGCTGTTTTTCACCACTTGAAACTACAGAATCACTACGTCTGCAAATAAACACTGAGCCAACTCCATCACATAATCCTTCCTTCACAGCTTTCCAGAGAACTCATTTTTAGGTGTAATTCGGACTCAGATCCTGGACGGGTTTTCCACCACACAAACATCAATAACGAGTGGGAAACATCACATTTCACTCCACTCATGTGCCGTTAGAATTTCCCCACAGGAAATAAAAACCTCACGTCATTAAAAATCTCATCAACGACGAGCTCAACTCCAACTCATTTATTATTCTTCATTAACGTCTGTATCTTCACCTTTGAGACCATTAAATCACAGCATTACAAGCCCGTGATGTTGACACATCTTGCACTTGAGTCTGTTTTCCGTTTGCTTGGGTTCTATTGTTTATGCAAGATCAAATATAATGGTATTTATCATTCAGATACTTCCTCCTGTATTTTTTTATTTTTTTTAAACTTGTAGTGGTCTTGCATGGGAATGAACTGAGCCTGGAAGCAGGGAACACTTTTTCTGGTTTGTTATATGAAAGCTGGCGTAGGCAGTCTTTTCTTTCCTAGAATACGGCCCTCCCTGGGATGTTTATTATTATTATTATTATTATTTGTTTATAGATTCATTCAATTATAGTCTGCTAAAGGGTTATTATGGGTTTTTTGTCCTGTGACTGAAAAAAGAATAAAGCTGTGGTAGATTTAATCAAACAGGAGTTTAATAAAATCTGAACCAGTTTGAATACTTTTTGTTCATTTGTACACGTTTACACATTCATACCTTTAGCTTTTAGTATATATTTGTATTCTTTACTTCATATTTTCTATCTGAGGTCACTGTGTGAAGGGAAACTGAAATATGAATGTCATTGCTCAGTGTGGCAAATAAAAATCTTGAATCTTTCACCACGTCGATCATCAGCAGCTTTAAAGGGAACTCACATTATGACTGACGGGTCAGAGTCACGGAGGTCTGACACAAAATAATGTAAGCTGTGTCTGTGGACGTTTCACACAGAACCCACCTGCCGGAGGGTCTCCAGTTTCTTCAGCTGCTCGTTGTAGTTGTCTGGGTTCTCCCCATAATTCTTCAGGATGAACTGGAGCAGAAGAGACAGTGAGAACAAGCAGGTAAACGTGACACATTCCTCCTGTGCATATCCTAAAAAGACTGAAATCAATGTGTTTTAAAGGCTTTGGCTTCAACAATAAAAACATTATTGGATATGCAGGACAAGTGTTTAGAAAATACATTTTCAACATCCACTTTAAACTGTAGCTAATTCATCTATATGCTAATGTCCGGCCCCTCGGCATGAGCCAATAACTCGTCGGCCCTGGAGACATTCCCTGTCCCCGTGAGCCACCGTAATAAGATGCAAGCCACTTAATCTGAGGTCAGGAGGTGAACAATCCTGCAGACATTCTCATTATTTTACCAGTGCCTCTGTTTCGGTTCATAATGAAATCAGGGAAGCAGGAGGGTCACAAGCACCCTGGCAAGATACGCGATGATACAGCAACACAGGAGACTATTGTCCCCGACTCCCACAAGCCAAAACATGTGCCGATTGTCTACATGGAAAAACAATATGAACCTCTAATATGCGTTGACTTATCTTACAGTATTAGTAGTAGTAAAGTATTACCCCAGGGTGTTACAGTAACCCAGTAGGACAAAGACCTGTTTTTCTTATCTGCAACAGGAAAGGTGCTGGAAAGTATTTAAACCAGACGAAGATGAGAGTAGGAGAGGATTTGAATGATCGTAATCAGTGTGCCACAAAATAGTCAATCACATTTTTTGACTGTTTTTAGCTGATTTTAACTGTTAATTTGTGTCTGTTATAGTATTTTGCATCTGCTATTGCGGTAACCCTGTAAATGTCCCCACTGTGGGACTAATAAAGGATTATCTATCTATCTATCTATCTATCTATCTATCTATCTATCTATCTATCTATCTATCTATCTATGCTCATAAATAACTTTTTCTCAAAATGGGTCAGATTTAAGTCTTTTGTTTTCACTTCATCATCTTCCTCGTATCAACTGATAAGTATTATTTTGACGTTATTCTACTTTCTACATGGCTGTCAATCACCAGCTTTAACTGATTTGGGTCATAAAGGAAATTGGCGACTTACTGTACTACTTTATCTCGCGGATGCAGCTCTAAAGTGACAAATACGATATGTAGTTGTTGTCTTGTGCTTGATGACAGGACAGGTTGTGGGGGTTTTGTCTTATTTCCTCTGGCAGGACGAGGGGGGGGAGCTAGCTTACGTGTCTGACGAACCTGCCCCCGTCAGGTGCTTGTGACAGTGAGGTCACCTTTTTTATTGTTTTTGGCTTGTCGTCAGTCTGACTTCGGGCCTGGCTCGTAGTTGAACAAGCAGTCAACCGCTACACTTTACGGTTAATCAGGAAGTTTAACAAGCTAGCGTATTATTAGCTAGCGCGAAGCTAACGTTAGCAAAAACAAAAGGCGGTGGTCGGCGAGATGTTGCCTTGAATCCGACAGTAGCAAGCCAGCTAACTAGCTAACGGGCAGGTACGGTTAACTTGTTAGCTGACGTTAACGTCTTGATTGGGTTACCCAGTCGTCCCGTAATCCTCGGTTGACTTGGACCTCAGCCCTGTTGCTCCGTCCCCCCCCAACCCCAGCTCACCTGCCTCACGGACGGGCTGAACTGGAACTCCCCAGCCTCCTTCAGATCCAGCCAGATCATCGGCATCCGGGGCACCGCCTCCATCGCGGCCGAGTCTCCGCGCGACCTGCCGGCCGTTACGACGTCAAACCCGCGTCGGTAGTTTTGGAGACGTTACGGGTTTTGTTTTCCTTCCACCAAAAACACGAAAAGAAAACGCTCTCCTCCAAACAACTGTGTCATGTATCCATTAGCACTTCAACCGGAAACTGGGGCGCACGTCGTGACGTCGTTCGCTATACGTGCCGCGTGGGCTTGTGGGAAATGTAGTCAATGGTGCAACTAGAAGGCTGAGTGCGATAAGGGGGAAAAAATGCCACAACGTTTGTTTTGATCGGTCTAAAGTGTTGTAATTTGTTATGGATATAGTTTGGGGAAATGTCTAACAATACAACTTTGAACATTTTACATCACATCTAAAATGACTCTTTTATGAATAGTTCAAGTCAGGATATGAAAATGAAGAAACAAGATTGTGTTTATAATGTTTTTCAGTTGATTTTAAATGCTTCTATATTTCCTCTTTTTTTCAGCCAAAGTTCAGTTTCAGGAACAAATCCATTTGATATGAGCCTGCATGGTTGTTGTTATGAAAAATGATGAAGCCTACTTTTCAATTTTACTTGTTGAATCAGTAGTTAATTCTACTTTTACAAGAGTATTTCTGAAGTGCACCAAACATAAGATAAAAAAGCATTAAAATACTGTGTATTCTGGATATAATAATTTTCCTCCGAAGGCACAACATTGCATCGACCTCTGCCCTGTTCTGATTCTCCTGACGTTACATGTCAATGTGAGAGCTTCATCGTGGTCCTCCCTCCCGGCAGCAGATGTCACTGGTGTGTCCCGGCCAGCAGCAGAGTGGACATGATGGTGATGATGGCAACTGTCCGATGGCCAACGGTGCTACAGTGGCACTAATTTGCTAATTAAGGAGAAATCTTCACGCTAATCCGCAACGACACCGAGTGTGAACCCTCGTCCGCTGCCAAGAAACTGGAAAGGATCAGCTCTGAATGTCGTTTTGGGCGTTAATGACCGTGAGGCCGAAGCCTCACGTCGAGCTCTGAAGACAGGAAAAAGTCAAAGAAGAAGGTACTTAATGAAGGAAACATTATCTGTCCTCCATCCTTCCTGCTTTATCTCTGTTCAAAGATGGAAAAACAAATGGAATTGCATGTAGGTGCAGGCCGACCAGATCGATGTGCAATTAGCAAATCCCAATTAGGTTTCCACAACCTATTAAAACTACGCTTTAGGGCTTAAAGTAACTAACCATTAGTCTTCCCATTATTTTCTCCATTAAAGTGTTTTCGGGGCGTCTGAAAGTTAGAAGTGTGTTTTCACATTTCACAGTGAGTTCACATTTCAACACAGAAGTCCAGACGAACCAACCCCGGCTGTGGCGGAAGCTCTTCGGGTTTTTACGTCACCAGAAGGCCACCGTAGTTCTCGGACACGCGTGTGAAACTGCATTGAAGTCGACCACGAAGTGCGTTGCCATGGTTTCGCTCTCGCCGGCTGGCATTTCATGCACTGTTGGAAGAGGAGGAGTGGGAAGAGGGTTATTCAGCATGCAGTCTGCAACAACAGCCCTAGATTATTAATCCGATATAGGACAATATAAGAAAAACAAAAGAAGAAAATCTTCAAAACTAAGATGAAAAATGACACAAACGACTAATAATTAATAAATTAATCATCATATTTGCCCATTCGTTTTCTGTCAGTGGACTTCTCGATTTATGAACTCTTTAATTCGCTCAGTCTAAATTGTGATATCAAGTTTTTGCTGCAACATTTGCATTTTTAATTAATATTGTGCACACTGATAAAACGATGGTCTCCATGAAGGTACTTATTTATTTAACTTTTATTGCAGTAATGAATGAGCAATTGTGTTGAATAATTTAGATTTAGAACATAAAAGCCTACATAAAACATCCACGGGCACTTCCCCCCTGACTCTTGATCACATCCATATATAATGTTCATTCATAATTTACTGCTCACGGTGCTTTAATGTGGTTTTATTCACCGTTCTCGTCCCATGACGCCACCTGTATCCGCCTGCCCGACAGGAAACAGATGACTGATGGACGGGTGTCAGAATTCAATCGATTTCAAAGTGCAGTTCTGTCATTCGGAGCGTCACATTGTCGAGATGAACATGTCCGTGGTGTCAGAGACGCTTGATTTAGTGGATTTCTGCCACGTTTACATGCATTTCAAAGTGAGAGGAGAAATAGCAGCTTTAATTTTTTAGAGCGACAACGTCCCTCACATATAAATGTAGGGATTTAAAATGAGCCGTGAGACAGATCGGATGATGATCACCTCGTCAACACTGATGGATTCGGAAGATACCAACTCCAACATCTGGAGGTATCACCCTGAGAGAAAAGAAACACCTTTTTTTAGTTGGTAGTTTGTGAGCTGAGAACTTAAAGGTTGAGTAGGTGATTCTATTCCCAAACACTTTCTGTTAAATCACTTGAAATCTTCGTAACATACCGATAGCCGTGAATACATTAAATTCTCTGACATAAAACATTTAACAAAAATGTCATCTGCGTCCGTGGCAGGACTGTAAAAACCCCCGTCCAATCAAAAAAGTCCGCCTGGAAAAGAAAATTGGACGTCCTGCCTGTCTGTCAATGATGCGTTCAAAGTCAAAGTGTTGTTTTCAAATGACCTACTCTGCCCAACAGAGGAGAATATACGCCGCTGCATAATGTTCTTGAGATTTATTGAAGTCAAACTTTATTAAAAGTCGAGCTGAAAACATAATTTCCTGTGTATCTGGGCGTGACGTTGGGAGGAATTTGATTTGATGGTTTGGAAGATTAGCCCGCTGCTGCCTTCTCTAGATGCCGCTGAACGATGATTGATGGATGGATTTTGTGATATTATTTGTTGAAATTGTTTGCTACTACCTGATGTAAGCACCTGTCATATTTGTTTTCCAGGAAGACAAAATATTATAAGAATGAGAGTCTTCTGCTGTAATTCTTTCAGCATATTATAGGTGAAAATGTGAGAGTGGGAGGGATCTAAAAGGGTCAAAAAGGCGTTTTAATTTCATTCTGCTGCATTTACTCCAACCATTCAGGGTTTTTAATCACGTCTCCCCCACCTCAACACTAAATCCATAACGTATGAAGTCAGAGAAATGAGTGTGGGAGTCAGAGATTTGAGCTTCTGACCCCGGAGATGATTGAGATGAACCTCATCCTTCTCCATTGACCTTCTATCGACTTCCCCCTGAACGCCGATCATTAGCTGGTTGGACTCGGCCTCGGATGTGACGGCACCCTGCGGCTGTGTGAATACTCATTTTGGCAGTTGACGTGTCAAGTGATCTTTCCCTCGATGAAGATATTAAAAAAAGCACCTCGTCACCTCCAGCTGCTACTTTACACGTCATTACCTCTCTCTCCAGCTGGGCCCGAAGACCCTTCTTCACCGCCTCAGAGGGTCACTCCACCATCGTGGACCTGTTGGTGCAGGTGAGGAGATCATCTGCTGTGTGACCAATCAAAATACAACCCATTCAATTTGAGGAACTGTGCAGAACCATATCCATAATAGATGGATGGATGGATGGATGGATGGATGGATGGATGGATGGATGGAGGAATGGATGGATGGATGGATGGATGGAGGAATGGAGGGATGGATGGTGGGAGGGAGGGGTGGATGGATGGAGGGATGGATGGATGGATGGATGGATTGATGGATGGATGGATGGATGGATGGATGGAGGAATGGATGGATGGATGGAGGGATGGATGGATGGATGGATGGATTGATGGATGGATGGATTGATGGATGGATGGATGGAGGAATGGAGGGATGGATGGAGGGAGGGAGGGATGGATGGATGGAGGGATGGATGGATGGATGGATGGATGGATGTGATGGATGGATGGATGGATGGATGGATGGATGGATGGATTGATGGATGGATGGATGGATGGATGGATTGATGGATGGATGGGGATGGAGGATGGATGGATGGAATGGAGGGATGGATGGATGGGAGGAGGGATGGATGAGGATGGAGGATGATGGATGGATGGATGGATGGATGGATTGATGGATGGATGGATGGATGGATGGATGGATGATGGATGGATGGATGGATGGATGGATGGAGGAATGGAGGGATGGATGGTGGGAGGGAGGGATGGATGGATGGAGGGATGGATGGAGGAATGGATGGATGGATGGATGGATGGATGGAGGAATGGATGGATGGATGGATGGATGGATGGATGGATGGATGGAGGAATGGATGGATGGATGGATGGATGGATGGATGGAGGAATGGAGGGATGGATGGTGGGAGGGAGGGATGGATGGATGGAGGGATGGATGGAGGAATGGGTGGATGGATGGATGGATGGATGGATGGATGGATGGATGGATGGATGGATGGATGGATGGATGGATGGATGGATGGGTGGTAGATAGTTTGCATGCATCCAGAAACAGATTACACAGACCAACATATATCACATAATAACAAATCTATATAAAAGAAAATCTGAAAGCACAAATATTATGTTAAAGAGTATAAAAGACCCACATTAGTATTGTTTGCACCATTAAAGGCTATGTTTATACATGTAACATGTTATTGTAGTCCACGGTTTATGCAGTATAGTCGGGGAACCCTGATCCATCTCTCCTTCAGCTCAGGGTTTGGCCTTACAAACGTTGTAAGTAAGAGGTCTAGACTTGAACCAGACTTGGAGGACCAGATGACCCTGGTTCAGGGTTTGAAACTGTTTTTCTGTGCACCAAAACGCCGTCAGACATCAAATATCGTTAGATTTGTGTAAACTCACCTCAGCTGTCTGTCTAATCACAGACATCTTTTCTCATCCCTTTCCCTTTTTGTTTTGGTTTCCCTTTTCTCGCCACAAGGGGGCGACGTGCATCTGTGCAGCAGGCAAAAGACATGCTGAAGATGACACAGGGAGGTGGCCGAGCTCCCGCTGGGGGGGACGCCGCAGACTCCCACCGCCTCGGCAACTTCGACAAGACGCCCTTCCGCATCGCCATGGATACCAGATGATGATGATGCTGCTGCTACAGGTGGACGGACGGAGGGTGGGGACGGGGAGAGACAGGGACAACCTCTGAGAGGGAGGGAGGACACTCAGACAGAGTTGAGGAGAGACAGACAGGAAGGGGCAAAGACACTAAATGAGACGTGAGGAGTCGGACAGACAGACGAAGGAGACAGACAAGGACGGAGACATGAAGATGATGAGGGGGGACGGAAGAAAGTGAAGAAAAAAATGATGTAGGGGGAAATAATAACAGACACATGAGAGGGAGAGGAAGGGTGAGGCACTCAGGGAGGAGGAGGAGGAGGGGGGAGACGGGGACATCTCTGTCTCAGACAGTTTGGCACAAGGTTATTAAGGACTGAAAATGACCAAGCACATTTCAGCCAAGGCAGGTATAACGGAGAGATGGAGAGATGGACGGAGGCGGAGAAGACGCAGATGGATAAACGAGGTCCAGGCAGGAGGAAGATGGACCGAGATTAGGGGGGAGAGCGTAACAGCAAGGAGAGGAGGGGGGAGACGGGGAGAGCCGATGGAGAATAACAAAAACACAGAAAAAGAGAGTAAGACAGTAAGTGTGGAGGCTGCAGACGTGCACGGTGCTCCAGTGATTTAAAAAAAAATACGTTTGATGCTTTTTAAGTGCGAAGCTGGAGTCGGACTCTCACCGGCGTTGCTATGGTTTCTGTCTCTCTCTCTCTCTCTCTCTCTCTCTCTCTCTGTCAGACGGCCATGTTGCACACAGCTCCCCAACACATTTAGAAAAACCCATTTTCGCACGAGATCGGATTACAGCTCAGTTCTGTGAAGAAGCACAAAGAGTCCACGCTGATAATTAAAATAACAGAACTGCTGGTGAAGAGGATTATTAAGTGACACAGAATTTTTCGGGGGAAAAAAGGAGATGATAAAGAAAAAAAAAGGCCCACGCGCTTTCTTCCTACTGAGGCCTTTATGTAAGAGAGAAGGTGAGTGTGGGCCTTCAGGTTGGTCTACGTAGGAGGTTCTCCCGTTAGATAACTGATCTCCAAGCAGCCGGGATGCAGAGACACAAGAAGACGTCTGCAAACAGACACGTTATAATAGTGTCACTGCTTTAGAGTCAGACGGCCATTTCTGATGGGGAACTTAAAGGTGGAGTAGGTGATTCTATTCAGAAACACTCTCTATTATAATACTTGAAATCCTCGTAACATACAGATAGCCATGAATACATTAAATGCTCTGACGTAAACAGTTTTTTTTAAATGTCATCGGTGGCCGGGCAGGGCTGTAAAAATTCCGTCCAATCAAAATGTCAGGCCGGAGAAGATAATTGGACGGCCTTCCTGATTGTGCACTCCATCGAGAGGTCTGAACGAAAGGGGCGGGATTTTTTCAGTTCGCCGATGCGTTCAAAGTCAAAACCTCTGTGGTTTTTCCAAATGACCTACTCTACCTTTAAGTGTGCTCTCTTCAAAGCCACAATACTCCACTTATATCGTTCAAACTGGCTGTAAACATGTTTATTTCTGCTGTAAAGTTGGTCATTTTAACTTGGGTGGTCTACGGGGATCTGAACCAGCTTAAAGTGGCCTTTAAGGAACTGCATGGCTTCACTTTTCAGCACCAGATTCACCAAATTCACACAATAACAAACCCGACTGAGGCAGTAAAATTGCAGGTTTTGTCAATGGAGTCTGGTGGCGGATAATGACAAAGAGGGCCATCTGATGGTAAAGTGGTGAAAATATTATGAATACAGCGTCTACTTAAGCTGACATTTATCTGTTTAGGTGACTAAAATAAGTTTTCACTGCTGCCAAATGATCCCTTTAACTTACTGCCGAGCTCTGATGAAGCAAAAGCACTTTAAAGAAAACAGATTTAAACCATCAGACGTTTTAGGTTGAGACACAGACATACAGTTAAAATTAAATGATGCCATTATTTCTCTTCTTGCCGAGTGTGTGTGGATAAATTCCCTCCTCCAGATGAAAGCACGACGTCGCCCCGCTGAATATGAATCATCAGCGGATAAACGATAAAACAGTTTTAAAGCTCTGCGCCTATTGCAGCCGGCGTATTTTATCCACAATCAACCGGGTGATTACCTGTACTCGCCCAATTAAAAGAAATGTTACACCATCAATAAAATGTTTTAGAAACAATTCATCACTTCCAGCAGCACGGATCAATGTTTCCGCTGTGACTAAAAAAAAGTAGCTAAAAAAAGTGCTTTCTTAACTTTTGTGGAAACCTTTTCATCTTCAGAGAGACGACACATTAAACTAAATAAGAGATCAATGATGAATAAAACAGTAGATGGGACGGAGACTTACTGTCTTGTGACATATAATGATATCTGAAACATCTGGACACCGAGATCGAGAACAGAAACAAAAATCACCAGAAAGTTTTAGAAAAAAAAAGATTTTCAAACACTTATTTTGTAAAATAATAACCAGAAAGAAGCGATGAAGACGAAGGAGTGATGAATCCCCAATGAATGGAACTGCAAAGGCGATGGATCGGGCAGAGGGTCATCGCCATGGTGACGGACCAACGTAGCAACCTGCAGCCAGCAACCGTGGGCAGCTCATCTTCACCCTGCAGGGGGCAGCAGAGAGATTGAGAAAAGGGATGAATTAATGTCATTAATGTTTCTAAACTCTCTCACTATCGAGGTCCAATCAGAAGACAGGACGGGTGGGCGGGGCTAGCTAGTTAGCATGCTCATGTGACTGCCTCACATGTTGTTGTATATTTGAAAGTAAAAACCTTCCACACTGCACCTTTAAGTTTGAAGTATTTTTGGATGAAGAGGATTTGATGCATCACTCCGGTGATGGAGAGTCGGCGGAGGTGAACGCTGCGGTCACAGATAATCATGAAGCTATTACAGTAAGAGCACTCCATGCAGATCGGAGATCGGTGTTGAGTTCAAGGACACTTCGACAGGATGGATGGCAGTTGATGGACGCCGCTAATCTTTTTCTGGGAATCAAACTTGTGACCTTCGTATTTATTTAGAGCAGCATCTCAGCTCTTCCCCTGTGTGATGCTGTGGGTTTAACATGAGTCGACAAAATAACCAAATTACATTTTTCATTTTAATTATTTGCCTACGTGTTTACTTGGTTTTAACTAATTAGTGTGTTGTATGAAGGAAATTCAAAATGTAACTGTAGCAGCATTAATGTCATTCAAAACAGATTAAGGAGCCTCTTTTTGTTTTTTACTTTTATTTTTGTCCCTAAAAATCATTTGATTAAGTTGCCAAATGAAAATTTTCATCCGCTAACAAAAAAGTGCAGCTTTTTTTTAAATTAATTAGACATCAATCTTCCTAAAACTGTCAGGAAATGTTTGTTTAAATGTTTGCATTCTCTCAATTCATCAGAATGATATTATTGACAAAGTTTGTGAAAAGTAATCATGTTTTTTTGTTACTCAGGCAATAAAAGGATCTAAAATAAAATGTAAAACATGTATTTAATGACATCAAAGAGGTTTTGCACCTGGAAGATTTTTCAAATAAAATGTTATTAAATAAAGAATGTATTTCCAGTTGTCACTGTATCTTCATTCAGATCCCAAAGCTTCCGATTTATTATCCGCATGTGAAATTTAAATTTATGCAAATGTTTTGTTTTTGTGCTGCAGCATTTATCCTCCAGCTGCTCTGCTGTAGTGGTCACCAGTAATGACGGTCATTACACTGGGCATCTCCCACTGGCCACTCGTCTGTAAAACCCTTGAAACGTGGGGGAGGAGACCCCGCATGTGATGAGCTCTGATGTACTTCAGGTCTCAGGCAGACAGACAGGAATCTGACAGACCACATCGCCCTCCGTTTTATCCTCCTCACTGCTGGAGGAGCCTTGAAGCACTTCCTGTCCCGGGTCCATGTCATGTTACATTGAAGCACTCACACAGCCTCACCTGGAGGGGCCCCCGGGTGGTCCCAGGAGACGTCCCGGGAGTGACATCGCCTCATCGGCCAGGAACCCGGAGGCTCAGAACAACCCGCCTGAGGAGACCACGGCTACAGTTTCATCCATCAAATCACCTTTTAAAACGCAGCCTTGATTTCTTTACTGGAGCGTTTAAAAAAAACAATCTAATGGACTTAGCTGTGAGGCTAACACTGTTTAGCATCTGTTCTCAGCCATGCAGCTCGGCTCCGGGGACGACATCTCTGATCATCAGACTGTTTAGACTCTCATAGTCCCCAGAGGATGTAATCACCCTGCTTAATTGATGATCATCTGATTTCTTTCCTGAGGTTGACTTTTGTGGTTTTGAGGGAAATGTGGGATGTTTGTGAAGGCGTCCGGTTAATTAGCTAATGCTAGCTGGCTAGCTTTTGTTGTTTTTTCACGTGTGCAGTGCGTCTTCACAAAGTTTTCCCGATAATTTTCCTGAAAAGGTGCAGAGCAAAAGCATTTTGTTGAACAATGCTTCTCACCATTCAGTGAAAAAAGGTGATATTATTGTGAACGTCAACCTCTCTGGGAATAAAAAAAAAAAGAATCAATTATAGAGCATCTGCAGTCCCTTTCCCTTGTGTCCTCCTGCACCAGCTACTCACTTTCAACCTGCTCAGACACCAGAAAATTAACCGGAGGCTGAAGAGTGAAAGGAGAGGAAGTAAATTCCGCGTCAGGCATCAGGCACAGCGGAGGGTGACAATAATTCAATTATGAGCGGGCTTTCTTTAATACGAGTCATGTTCCATAAAGCATGACTGTGATGTTGATCGTTAATGGTTTAATGTTTTCTGTCGTCGCTCCCACTCGCTGTGTAAAAAGGCCCGTTTACATTAGATTACAATCTGCGTCTGGCACGAGCTAATGGGATTTCAGAGACGGGAGAATTAAAGGCTTTTGTTTCCAAATATTATATTTTGTTTGTTGTTTTTTTTTGCTTAAAATGAGCAGAATGTTGTACAAACAAAAGGTTTCAGGTTTTCCTGTAAGAATCATTCTCGAGTTCAGGTGTCATTCTGTTCACACGACGGATCTCAATGATTATCCTCACAACTCAACAGCTGCTCGTGGAACCAACCGGCTCCTTCTTCCTCCTGCAGGTTTCTGTACAAACAACACGATGCACGTTTAGTTCTGCTTTCAAATTACAGCTGTAATCAGCCGAGGACGGCAGCCGTAAAACACCACAAACAACACTAACAGAAACGGCTTCAGTGAATATGTAGGATGTCTTTTACATAATAATCCAAAAAAAAAAAAAAAAAACAGCAGAGACGGCACATTTCTCTTCTGTGGGATCAGCTTTGGTTTAAAATTCTGATCCGCTCCCTAAAATATATTTATATATATATATATATAAAAGCTGTGGATGTGTGATATCAGCAGAATTGTTGAGTAAGAACACAGAAAGAGAAGAATGATCCGTCCACGTGTTGCTTCAATGTGAGAGCGATGCGGGTGTTTTTTCCTTCAGGGAGGTGTTCAGCAGACGACTGCAGCATATTCAGCCTTTGGTGTCGGATTGTTATTCTGCATGGCGTTCTGGTGGGTCTGGACCCAGAGCCTGGAGACTAGTGTGTGTGTGTGTGTGTGTGTGTGTGTGTGCACAGGAAACCAATCGAGACACCTGCCGGCTACCACTGCCAGTCGCTGATAAAATGGGGGCAAAAGAATACATCTGGGCCTCGGGCGCCTCGAAAAAAAAAGGTTCAGGTTGTCTGAAAAAACACTTTTCTCATCCATTTTCTAGTTGCCTTTAAAACCCACCACTACTGAGCGCCAGGCGAATTCAACTCTAATGAAATAAAACACACACGTTTTGCACTCTGATCATTTTTATTAGAATAAAAAACCAACAGTGGCTCCAGGCGGTTGAAACAAAAGGCTCCGGTACAGACAGGAAATACAGCTGCTTGAGCAACTGACCCACAGCTACGACATCAGGATTAAAGCACTTCACCATTTATCATGCAGGGAGAGGAGACTCTGCAGGAAACACATGCGGGGGTGGGGGTGGGGGTGGGGGGCGCACAACATCTGCGATAAGTAGGAAAAGGCCACAGCAGATCACAAGAACATCACACGTCGTCGAAAGGGGGGGTCGGAGTTCACTTCCTGTCCCGGCAGGAACAAGAGGAAACTTTTTTTTCTTCTCTTCTTCTTCTTTTAAGCGGCTTGTATGACATCTCCGTGAAGTGCAAAGACTCAGTCGCATATGAGTGACTGGCTGTTTTTTTCCCAGCAGGCGTCTCCGCTACCTACGATACTGTAAACAATCTACACTATAAGGCGCACAGTTGAAAAATCTGCCCCCGAACGAAAGAGCCACAACATCGGTTCATAAAGGGTTTTCTTCTTTTTTTTTAACGTGAAAATGCATCGTCGCCTTCGATCGTCGACACTCTGCGGATCAGTCATACCAACTGTCAATACACCAAACCGCAGGCAGTAAAATGCTGTTTTTAAAGTTTAAAATGGACACGACACGAAGAAAAACGACGTTTAGAGACAAAAAAATATGAACCCATTTTCTTTCTCTCTTTTTTCCTAAAAACACCGATTCTTTTTTTCTTTTTTTGTCTTTTCAAATTAGGCACACGGTACAGCACAGTAAACGTTTTCTGTTTATTTTTTTCTCTTCAAAACCGTCTTTTGGTTGTTGACATCGACAAAAGGACGCTGGACACCGAAGCGGTCTCCGGGCCTCGGAGGACGACTTGTTTTTCTAATCGAACACACGGAAACACTTCGTAGTTACACACCGCCGCCGGCAGCTAGCCAGCCACAACCTTCCGACATTAAAGGGAGAACTTTTCCGTCTTTGTGATTATTTAACCCTGCTTTTTTTTTAAAAAAAGGAACCTGTCCCACCCAACTGTCTGGATGGCAGCAACCACGACAAAGACATAAGGCATTCAATTCCTCAGTCACACAAAAGCCCGACCCATCTGTTCACAAATTAAAAGTACGTGGAAAACAAAACAAGAAAAAATACCCTCATTGACCTCGACGATTAAGTTCACCAACTATTTCGAACACTGATTGTCTACATTATCAATAAAGATCTACGGACGTAAACGCGACAGGATGTAAACGCCGTTTGGCTCGGACCCTCGGGAGATGACGGAGGAGGAGGATCGAGGTAGTCCACTGGAGAACCGACGGAAGGGGGAGTTATGGGTAACGGTCGCTTGGACTGAAAGGTATGATCGGAAATCTTCGTAGCATAGTCCTGGTTGTCATCGTGAATTTTTCAGATTTGGCAGGGAGGAGCTGTAGCGCTCATTTTCAGAGCTTTTTTCCTGGTGAATCAGCAGTCATTTGTTCTTCTTCTTGGGCGCAAATGTAACGCAGGGGGGCGGGGCTCCTCAGACGATGCGGTAGTCGAACGTGTCCTTCTCGGTGTGGTCCGTCCAGTTGGACGACGGCATGCTGCGGTACGGGTCCAGCAGGATGCGGAAGCAGCGCACGATGAGCAGCGCCAGGAAGATGAAGAGCAGCAGCACGAAGACGAAGGCGGCCTTCTGCTCCAGCGTCAGGTAGGAAGGCACGTGATGGCCGCCGCCGCCGCCCAACGAGGACAGCGTGCTGCTGAAGAGGCCCTCCGCCATCCGGGGCATGTCCATGCTGGATCGTTTCGGCTCCAGCGCTTTTGTCGGTCGCTGAAAGATTTCCGGGAAAGGCTGGGGGTGGGGGTGGGGGGTGGGGGGGGCCTCAGCGGATCAAGACCTGTGTGAGAGAGAATCCAAAAGAGACGGATTACACGGGAGGTCATGTCACAAAGCACACATTGACTCCACGTAACCGTGGAAACAGAGAAAAATCAAGAGGAGAGGCTGGAAACTCAACGTGACTCAGGCCAGAACAAAGGCGGTTCTCTATTTTCGGTTCTCCAGGCGATCGGCCCACTCTGTGCGAGCCAACGAGGCTCCGGGGATTCCTTTGGCGATGGATGTCTGACGCTGTTTCACTCTGGAACCACAACCTGCTATTCTTCATGATATTGCTATGCAACCAATCTGCATCGGCAATTTATATTCAAAGGCGCCTCGTTCATGTAGGACGCACAGTCCTACATGAACGAGGCGAACAGAAAGGTACGTTAAATGCCTTTTAACCCCTCTAAGATCACATCCTCCCTCTTATTCTTCACCTGTTTAACAATGAATGCGGAGAAAATTATGTTTTTGTATCAAAATCGTTTTGACCGCAACCAATAATTTCATGACACCCATCCATCAACCAATCAGAGCCAGAGAAGGTACAGAGCTCGTCTATTATCAATATCATGATAGATAGTTACTCTGGAGATGATGTTTGAGTTCAACTCTAATGAAGGCCGGATCACCAACCAGGAACACTTCCACAGGACCCCAGAACGGTCCTGGTCCTGGTCCTGGAGAAGCCACGTCGACTGGTTTGTGCCGATGTGACTGTTTAGAAACACACATTAGAAGCTGCTGAATTCAAAGCTTCGATGACGGAAGGGTTTCCTCCACACGCTGGGTCGGAGGCTAGCGGCTAGCGGTGCTAATAACTAATAGCTAATAGTGCTAACACTGCTAACTGTGCTAACACCGCTAACTGTGCTAACACCGCTGCTAACTGACAGAGATAAGCAGTGTTTACGTGAGTTTACCTTAACCCCAACCGGCTAATCCGAACAAACACAGAGAAGCTTGGATAACAACACACACAGAGGGAGAGTCACTCGACTGCTCACGTAGACGTTACTACACTACATCTTTACAATATATATATATATATATATATATATATATATATATATATATATATGCTGATATATTAATGCTTCGATGTTGAATTTGGCAGCTTTGAGGTCCAGATTTGCCGATTTGCCAACTCTAACGGGGGTCCGGATCTTTAGTGATATTCTACATTCGTCTTATTGTCAAACACAAGCGACGGAGTATTGACCGTGCATCCGAAGCCTGATGTATGTTTCTCTCTGCCACAGACCTCCTGTGTTGTCCATTAAAAACACATCAATGAGCCCCGCCGCGGCGCTGAAAGACGAGTTCATTCGCTCAATCGTGCACAAAACACCCTTCTGCTGCAAACGCTCGCCAGAGCTCCGAACGCGTATCGATCCACGGGGGGAAATAGTCCTCAGCATGATGCACGATTTACTCCTGTTTGAGTAACCTTTGGTGATAAATACAAAGATCTGGCCTCAGCTGTTTGAGGAGATTACTGAGACTCTTTAAAAAAAGAATTACATATTTGTGAGCTGTTTTTAGAAAATGGGCTTCGTGCTGAGATACGACAGGGATGTCTAATATCTTTGCTTTTAGTGTTTGGGATTAAACACAAATAACAGAGAATCAGGGAGCCTTGTGTCCGTACATGAATGCTTAAATATTCCCCCTTTAAACCCGACACCTTGAGTTTAAATCTCATCCCATGCAGATTCATTGCACGTTAGTTTGCATGTTTAAGGCTCAGACCTGCAGAGACTCGGGATTGACAGTAATTACTCCCACAGCAGAGACCCTCACAGCAGCCCTCAGGTGGGTTAGTCAGGCTTCTCATGTCCGAGGCTACCTCGTCAGCACCGCACACCATTTTCCTCATGAATATGAAGAAAAAGAGCTTGCAGCTTCCTGTGCAGATCATTTGTTCAGGCAGAAAGAGGCCCGATACATTCAACGCAGAGAAGAGTCGGAGGTAAATTCATCAATCTGGAAACAGCCGGCAGGACTGTCTGCCGTTTTATGTCTTTTTTCTCTCGCCGAGCCAACTCTCAAAATGATTGCTGCGAACCATTTTTACAATTTGTCTTTTTATTTTCCCTTCAGTGCAGGAGTTCTAACGCCTCACGTGTTTGTTTAACCGTCTATGTGAGACGGCTCGGATTGCTTTTGGTTGTTTTTCATGTTTACCGGATTATTTCTTTTGAAGCCTCGCAAACAAATCCTATTTATTCACCAACTTATTGCAGCTTCCTGAACAAGCAACGTGAGCAGTCAGAGACAAATATATACGAAGCAAACATTTTGGCTTTAAATCATATAAAAGCAAAGTAATGTCTACGCCTAAGCCAAAGGAAAATGTTGCTTTTCTTTGTTGTGTTTGATCCAAAAGGCCTGAAACAATGAAGACGGGTTGTTTCTTTGTGATTTGGATCCTCCTCTAAAATTGGCCAATGCAACACTCTTCCACCGAGGCAGGCCGGTGGTTTTTTCTGTCATCCTGCTGACAAACGGAGCAACTGAAGCAAAAACACAACAACCTTGTTTGAGGCAAGAATCCCCCCAAAACAGGGTGAAGATCAGAGGAACGCCTGAATAATTTACAGAATGTGAGGTTGCAGAAAAAAGTATTTTTCTATCCTGTTCATCTTTTGTGGCTGTTTGGGAAAAAAAACATGCGTATAACCCAGATTATTGTCTGCATATGAAGTGAATGTAAACGTAAATGTCCTCTACAATAAGTCCATTTTTGGAATCAGCAAAGGAAGTGACCATATTTGGACTGCAGAGGAGCGACGGGTGGATCTGATGAACACAAGCTGCAGAGCTGCACCCTTACATCTGGATTCTGGTGTGAAGCTGCTAACAAAGTTAGCTTCTATAATTCAAGGTCAACTTTACAGCTATGTGTTAAAGTCATCTTAGTCGCTAACTAGCATTGGTAGCGTGGTAGCGACCTGTCAATCAGCAGGAAAGCCCCGCCCCCTAAAGCATCCCCTGCTTTCTGGTCTGTTGGACTCCCATAAACTCATGTTTACAATGTTTACTGAGATAATACATCAAGAGAGAAGTAGGACCATTTTCTCATAGACTTCTATAAAATCAGAGAGGAGTCACCCCCTGGTGGCCAGCAGACAGAACGACAGTTTAAGGCACTTCAGCATCGGCTTCTCTACAATCAGAGGTGTCATCGTCAAGCATCTGAGCTCAATGGATTCAGACATCTTGACACCAGCCAGGTGTAAGAGAGGAGTCGCCCCCTGTTGTCTAGCAGGGAGAATGACAGTTTAAGGCACTTTACAGAAGTCACGCCGACAAACTGCTTAATTGGCTCCACCAATCACACCAATCAGCTTCCTACCAGATTCTGATTTGCCTCGGAGAGATGTTTGCTCATCCCGAACGCCGGCTCTCTTTCCAGGTTGTGTTGTTCCGGTCGCGCCCCGTCAAATCCGTCAAAGAGGCCGGCGATCACAGGGGAGGCTGCTTGGCGTGACAGGACGGTCAGAGGAGCTGTCTCTCTCTCTCTCTCCGTCGAAATGAATAAATAAAAAATCTCAGCGAACCACTCTCATGAGAGAGAGAGAGCTGCCTTCAGCCCTGATCTGCAGCCTGTAATCCATCACACTTAAAACTCAAAGATGATATTTCAGAGCAGCGATTCGTCGTCCTCGGCGTGAGAAAACATCGAGGAACGATGTCAGTCACAAGCTCGTCTTCCGGCCATCCACCGACACGCCGGGGCTCCTGGGTATTTATTCACACTCAGGGGCCACAAAAAAAAAACTAAATCTGCTCTTTGTAAGCAGGTTCATTCGAAGCACTTCAAAAGACATCAGCAGCAGCTCTGCACGACCGAGTGTTGAGAGTTTAGAGTTACAGAAATACATTAAACATCTCAGCTTGTGAAAAGATATTCTCGTTTTCAAAAGGAGATCTGAAGGAAGTCGTGTTGTCTGACTGACTTTGATCATAAGAAATTATAGGAAGTAAAACGGCTTCTAAAAGGCTCCGAAAATATCCTGCAGATGAGAGACATGCAGATCCATCACGTCTGATTCCTCAAAGTGATCCTTCATCTTATAATTTTAGAAAGTGTTATTTCAGTGCGACTGTACAACATCAGTGTTGTCGTGGCGACGAAGCGATGTGACTGAGAGTAAAAGACTGACAAGGAAGTGATTCTGACACGGACGTCGAGCCAAATTTAGAAAGCAGATTATGTTGAGAAGTTACCCCTGTGTGTGTGTGTCTGTGTGTGTGTGTGTGTGAGATGACTATGACTAATGTAGAATTGAAAATGCATCAGACGAGGTGAAATGAAATGGCTTCGGAGAGTTATTGGATTTTTTTATGTCGATCATTACAGGATACAAGACGTCCTTGGTTATTAAACGCTCACTGTGTCGTATGATAATAATAATACACTTAAATATAGGAATAATAATTAAATATATGTAGAAATTTACATTTGGACATATTTTTGTTTTTATCTCAATCTTTTCCCACTGTGCCATTTTCTCTAATGCAATGATATAATACATAATATGTAATAATAAATTGTTTTCATCTTTTTTAGCTTCTTTAGAAAACATTGCAATTCACTTCACGTTATGTTTGGAACAAAGAAGCCAACACATGCAGACCTCTCAGACACAAATAACACAGCAGGAATTGGAATATTGTAATAAAAAATATGTCTAAATAATGATTTAAATGAAACCAAATGAGAGCAAAAGGAATGAATATTGCAAAAATGAATAAATATGACGCCATTGCAGATTAGATGCATAAAGAAAATCATGTGTTGGATTCACCAGAGTTGTGATTGGGAAATGAATCCCATCCAGACGCGTCTGATCCACGGTGATCAAAGGTGGACACACCCGCAGCTTCAGCGCAGGAACAAGCTCAACAACACAGAGAAAAAAACCCCGAGGAGCCGCCATTTATATGTGCGTTTAAACCCCCGCACTGAGAGGAACTGGCCCCGGAGCCGCCGAGGTGACCCGGAGCCGCCGGGCTGCACACGTGGATGCGTCCGAGTCCGGAGACGCGACGGCAACCTCCTCACACCTTCACCGAAACATCACGGCGACCAGGTGAAGGTCTGGAGGTGCAGCAGGTGGAAGTGACCAAGTGTGTAAACACTAACCTGTTGTTCCGAGGGGGGAGGAGGAGGAGGAGGAGGTGCGGGACCTCGGGGATCTCCGTCAGCGGCGGCTCTCCGTCTCCATCCTGGCTGATCCGATGGTTTCACTCTCCCCGGCTGAAACGACGCCACCGGCGGACGTCCTCCGCGCAGAGCCGCCGGCCGGGCTCCTCACTTGTTGACGGGGGAGAGAGACACGAGAAGCCTCGCCGCGCTGCTGTCAGACCTCCTCACCCTCCGCTGCTCCGCTGCTGCCTGTCCGCTCCTCGTCCTGGCTCATCCCCGCAGACACAGGCGGCAAGGATGTAGTGGTACCCCGTCGCTACTGGCAACCTGTTGCCATAGCAATCCTCCAGGTAGGATGTTGCGAGTGGATATGAGGAGGGGAGGGGGGAGGAGTAGGTGTACCCCCCCACATGCTCGCACATTTTAAAATAAATATTAAAAAGCAATTAAAAATGCTTATTAAATTGGATTTATGATATTTTATTTTCTTCATATTCGGCTACAATCTGTTTAACTTTATTATAATTATCGCGATGCTTAATTAGTAGCATAATCTGCAAAAAAAAAAAAAAAATACAAATAAATAAAATAAATAAATAAATATATATATACACACACACACACACACACATATATATATATGCATATATAAATAATAAATGTATAAACATACATATATATATATATATATGAAAAGCTATGATATAGATATATAGATATAGATATACTGTATACCCGAGCACAGACTTGACTGCAGACTTCCTACCAGTTGCTCTGCCTGGATGTGAGCAACAACAACCACGCTGAGGACTTGAAGGTGTGATTGGCATCTCAAACAGAAAACACTCCTCTTTTCTCTCTCTTTTTTCCGTGACAAGCTCCGGAGTGTTTGCTGTCTCGGCCAGACGGACGCTCATAAATCCCCGCGGAGCTCCGAGGGGACGTGACGGTCCGTGAACCGAGGAGGTCACGCCGTGACTGTGCACAGCAGTTTGGGGGGAAATCTCAAGTTACATAACGTCCTCAGTTAACCGGCAGCGTCTAAACGCTGAGCAGCGGCTCCACCTGGTGGACGACAGGGAGCACTGCAGGCAGATTGTCGACACTCACGTTCCCTTCAGTTCCGTCTGTGATGAGACGTTTTTCTACCTTCATATCTGTCAGAGGAAGACATGAGAGAGTTAATTCAAGCTGAAATTATTATGCACACACAGATATTCATTTTGAACTTTTGCCAAGAGTTTGGTGGATGATTGATATGAAGCTTTAACCGAGAGTTTAACTCAGAGACAATAACTGTTATGGAACAGAATCCCCTTCATTTAGATTCATTTTCATCTCGACTGACTTCCTGAAGGGAACTGTGTGTTAAAGCGTGTGTGTGTGTGTGTGTGTGTGTGTGTGTGTGTGTGTGTGTTACAGAATTAGAATTACAGACAGGATCTCTAATTAACATGATGTTCTGCCGATGAACCAAATGACTGAATGAACTATATTACAATCATCTTCCTTTCTTCTTCGTACTATTATTATTATTAGCCATTTATTTTGAGAATTTCCTTTGATTTCTGTTATTATTGTTTCTTGTTTGTTTGTTTGTTTGTGCTTGTCTGTCTGTTTTTTTGTTTGTTTGTTTGTACTTGTTGGGTGAGGGCAGGACGGAGGGAGAAAAAGGGAGGGGGGGGGGTGAAATGTGAGCACTGTACCTCTGTTGTTGTAATGCATAACATGTAGTCTCTTTTGTTGGTGCTTAATAAAACATTTATAATAAAAAAAAGCAATACAGACAAGAAGTCCACAAGATTAAAAAGGGTAGAACAGTGAAAATAAAATATGATAAGAGAATATGAACAGATAAATAACACGAACGTCTCCCTAGTTTCTAAAAAAATTATAAAATAATACCAGATTTAAACGATTGTAACATGGATGCAAAGCTCATGTTTTCTGGAAGTTTATTCCAGACACGAGGAGCAGAAAAACTCAAAAAGCTGCCTCTCCGGGTTTCGATGTGACCCTGGGAACCAGGACCAGGACCTGAAGATCTGAGGGGTCTGGTGGATCCCAAATGGACTCATTAAGTGCTTTAAAAACATGCAAAGGAATTTGAAACGTGTCTAATAGCAGGGAGACCTGTGGAGATGCTGATTTCACACACTAAACTAAACTAGATTCATGAGAATACTCTTCTTCAAACACCATCTGTTTAACAGCCATAGAGTTAAAGAAAGCTTCAGGTCAGTTAGTGTCACTTTATCACGACATCAAACAACCTGATTCTTACAGTTTTCTAAATTCACTTCACTCAACGCTTAAAAAAATGTCTTCACACCCTCAGTATAAAAATAATTCCCTGCACACAACAGGTTCTGGCTGTGAGGAACTCACCGATTGGACGGCAGAGGACAGCGGAGGCAGCTGATTGGCCGTCGCTGCTGCTGTGCCAGTCTCTCAGCCCTCAGCTCCGGCTTCACAAAGATCAGACAGACTTCTGTACGCTTTCACCATCAAACTGCAGCTTTGTGGAGCCGACCGATGGATGCTCCTGGAAGGAATTATTAATACAACGCGGCTTCCTATTGCATGAATTATATATACTGTATTTGTATATATATATACATATATATATAGTATAATATGAGTCAGGACGACAGGAGGAAGATCTCAACACAGAGAGGCTTTAGAGACACAAACGTCACAAGATATGTTTGCTTGTCATTAAATATTTCAACTCACAGAAATATGCAAATTACATCTATTCAAGTCTTTGCGTTGACTTGTAGGCGTTTTGGTGGGAAGTAACAAAGTACAAATACTTCAGGTATGAGAATTTGTGTTTCTGACAACTTTTTACTTTTACTTCCTACATCATAAAACAAATATCTGTACTTTCTACTCCTCACATGTTTCAAAACAGACTTTAGTTTTAATGCATTTGAGGACATTTTTTTACTTCATATGTAAGTACATTTTATATATTTCACTGTTGATGAGATAAAACGAGACATCTGAAGACGTCACCTTTACGGATTTACGGAGAAAATAATCAGCAGACACACCGATAATACTTCTGTAACCTTAATCCACATCCATCTCTCACGCCAGAACCCGCAGCCAACCTGCTGCATGATGGGACGCCAGCGACTCGGCAGTGAACCACTCGATGCCTCTCAGCAGGTTATCCTTTTATTTTGGAAATCCACCTGGCTGGTGTCAAGATGTCTGGGACTCAGGAAGAGAAATCCATTAAGTTCAGACGCCTGACGATGACTCCTCTCTGATGGGAAAGAAGCCGACGCTGAAGTGCCTTAAACTGTCATTCTCTCTGCTGGCCACCAGGGGGCGACTCCTCTCTGGTTGTATAGAAGTCTATGAGAAAATGGTCCTACTTCTCTCTGCTGGCCACCAGGGGGCGACTCCTCTCTGCTTGTATAGAAGTCTATGAGAAAATGGTCCTACTTCTCTCTGCTGGCCACCAGGGGGCGACTCCTCTCTGGTTGTATAGAAGTCTGTGAGAAAATGGTCCTACTTCTCTCTGCTGGCCACCAGGGGGCGACTCCTCTCTGATTGTATAGAAGTCTATGAGAAAATGGTCCTACTTCTCTCTGCTAGCCACCAGGGGGCGACTCCTCTCTGGTTGTATAGAAGTCTATAAGAAAATGGTCCTACTTCTCTCTTGATGTATTATCTCAGTAAACATTGTAAACATGAGTTTATGGTCTCAATCTCTAGTTTCAAGTCTTCTTCAATCCAGCATGATGTTCATTTAGTACATTATGGTCCATTTAGAGTCCACCAGACCAGAAAGCAGGGGATGCTTTAGGGGGCGGGGCTTACCTGCTGATTGACAGGCCGCTACCATGCTACCAATGCTAGTTAGCTACTAAGATGACTTTAACACTTAGCTGTAAAGTTGACCTTGAATTATGAAGCTAACTTTGTTAGCAGCTTCACACCAGAATCCACATGGATCCAGATCCAGTATGGGTGTCGCTTGTGTTCATCAGATCCAAACGTCGCCCCTCCCACAGTCCAAATATGGTCACTTCCTTTCATTGGTTGCAAAAATACAAGATGCCGAACTCGAGGCTTCAAACGCATAGAACACAAACCAACGGGTGCCGTCGCCATGACGACGTCCACTTCTCATTTACAGGCGATGGTTTCCACACATTCTGGTCTTCCCCACTTCTACTATTTTGCATTTTTGTTTCCGGTTTGTGCGATTACATTTTCAGTGTGAGCTGCATGTCGATACTCAAATAATCGGGTTAAATCCCCGTTAGAGTCGTGAGTTAAGAGGAGAATGAGCTGAGTTTGCTTCGCTACTTTAAAAGCTGCCAAAATTGTACAAAATGAAAACATTTCTCTGCTCGCCTTCTATTCCCCCGACGGATGCCTTTCATGTCTAACGCTTTTGCTCTCTCGTGGAAAACACGAGAGCAGACAAGAGTTTATTTGACAAAACAAAAAGGCAAAAGAGACATCTTCAGATGTCGAGCTTCGGCGGGAAAAATAATCCTCGTCGCAAAAGTCTCTTTCATGTCGAGTATTTTTTTTAAAAAAAAGGTACATCCGACCCTCGTGGGCGGTCCACATTCATGCTGGAGTGCACTCGACTCGGGGGAGTTATTCTGGCGGACTGATGAGAAGTGGAACTTTCATGAAGCCTGCAGAGAAATCCCACACAACGTTTCTAACGAGGCCGCTAAGTGTGATAACCCTGAATCTAGAAAACATGTCCGCCGCACTCTTTACAAACTCTCTGAATGCTAAACTTCCCCCCCGAGTGTCTCCTGCATCCAAGTCACACCTCTTCTCCCACAGCGACTCGTCTTCCTCATACACTATGAACTCAGCTTTAATTAATAGCTGCTCATCTGTTCCCTCACACTCATTAGCATCTCTGCTAATCCAGTATTTGTGCAGAAGCTGCAGGTCTACCGTGCATTTCATTCATATCCTCTTTTTTTAATGGCTGTAATCCTCGTTAGCAAACCCACTGAGAGGCCTGGATGGGAGGTCGGTGTGTTAGCGACGGTGTGAGGTCAAGGTTCACCCTCCAAACCTCCAGCCAGCAGACTCTTCTGGTCTGGCAGAGTCCTCTTAGGGCTGGAAAATTAATAATCTAGGTTTTGTCGACACGATAAGCGAGAGATCAAATAAATAAATAGATAAATTAGGGCATATATTATACCCTGTACACACACACACACACACACACACAGTTTGTGTTTCGCAATAAACCTAAAAAAAAGATGTTACTTGCATAAAAAAAGGAGTTATTTCACCAAAACAGAACGGTCTGAATTGTTAACATGGTCCATCCCCACTAGAGGGCGCCAAAGTATTTTAAATCCACACATAATGCATTAAGAAGAGCACATGAAAAGTGTTTCTCTGTAATATTAAATATGTATGACTAAATGTACATCAATTAAAGTTACATTAAAAACTCTGAAGAATGATTTAGTTATAAAAAAAACTGATTGACGTGACTGGCAACTGCAAACCACTCATATTTTAAATTAAATATTGTTAAATCCCTTTTGGTGCTCGTAAATATGTGACATATAAATAGATCCTCCTACTTTGTCAGAAGATTGTGGGTTTCTTTCTCGACTCTCCACAACCTCCACTCAGCGTCGTCTCATGGATCCGTGCAGAGACGTCGCACACATTGTTCTACTTTAAATTAATAGTTGGTTCTCCTAACTAGAAAAACTGGTTCACCGGCAAAGCAAACAGGTGGATGTGAGCACGCCGAGGCACGTCCTATAGCCGGTTTACCGAAGGGGATTCTGGGAGAAAACGCCCACCTCCCAATCCTAAACATAAAGAGTGACCCCTGGTGGTCGTGAGGGGGGATGTAGCAGCTTTTTTTTCCTTTGTGCATCTTTTTTTTTAAGAAGTTTTTTTTTTTTGTACTTTATTTGAAAAAGAAAAAAATATAAAGATAAATAAAATACAGATATATTTATTAAGGTGTCGTGTTAGTGGGAGGTAGAAGCTGATTGGCCTCATGTCATCGAGGCTCGGAAGAGAAGGGGGAGGGGGGGTGACTGACTCTCCCAGAGGAATGTGGGTTTCCATCTCCGTTTCCATAGCGACCGTCCCATCATGCACCCTACAGAAGAAAACCCAGTATATAAAAAGAAACTTGTACAACTTCTTTTCCTTTTAACTGCCTGTTTCAGCCAATCACACGCCGCCGTGTGCTTCAGGTGCTTCTGGGACAGGAAGTAGACGCCGGGAGAGTCCAGTGAAGCTGGATCTGGATTTGAACTGATTCCTTATGTAAACTCTTTCGAGGGACTCTCCTCACAAACTAGGTCTCCATGTGCCGGTCTTTGTTCCCCCCCTCCATCTCTTGTGTGCCTCTCTGTCCTGGGCCTCGTGCCCACCACTGACCAGACACACTGACCCACCAATCGGCTGGCAGCGGGGTCAGCGGCGCTCCAACAGGAGACGGCTGGCACTGGGAACTGTGGGAATGGACGACACACTATTATGGATTTATTCATTCTCAGAAAATGATTTCTTCATGTTTCCTTCCCTCCCTGGACTCGTTTTATGGATTTTTTTTTCTCTGAACTCTGACCCCTTCCTCGAGGAAAGACACGCGGGAGGTTTTTCCTCGGAAGTCACTCCCATTTACAGGAACTGAACACATCTTTGCCAAATAGTGATTCCAACAAATCTCACGTCAACATAATAATAATAATAGTGTGTGTGTGTGTTTGTGTGTGAGAGAGAGAGAGTTATGCTTTGTTTACAACAATCTTAACAAATCATGTTATTTTTCATGCTTTTTTTTCTAATTACATGTGTTTTTTTGTTATTTTTCCTCTTAATTTGTCATCTTTTGTTTGTGATGCCAAGTTGTTTCAAAGCAAGAAATCCCATTTACTTCTTTATTATTACAGCAAGTACAATTTGAGGTACTTAATACTTAACTCAAGTATTTCCATTTCCTGCTGCTGCGACTTAATTCAGAGAGAAATTAATTAATTAATGATTAATTAGAGTTACTTTCTGCTTACGATGATTATGAATTGCTAATAATAAATATGACATAAAAATAACAGCCCAAGTTATTTGTACACACATTATTTATGTCATGAATAACTTTACAGTCACAAAGTCCCTTCCAACAACAACAAGAACAAAACAAAGATTTAACACAAATAATAGAAAAGGCCACTTTGGTTCCTGGAAGTGATGTAAAAGAAGCGGAGGCGTGATTCCGGAGTACTGGAGCTGATGCAACACAAGAGGAAGCAGAACTCTGGAGGGTTTTTGCTCCTCAGATGGATTTGATCTGGAAGTAATTAGTGTCATCGAAGTTGCAACACGCTTCCGATCTTTGACCGAGAACGTGACGAGCGTTTTTCCTTTCTAGCGACGTGACACTTAATATCGCTTTTACCTGAGTCTCTTAGAACACAAGTATGTGTACTTCTACTTTTACCTGATTACCTGAGTCTCTTAGAACACAAGTATGTGTACTTCTACTTTTACCTGATTACCTGAGTCTCTTACAACACAAGTATGTGTACTTCTACTTTTACCTGATTACCTGAGTCTCTTACAACACAAGTATGTGTACTTCTACTTTTACCTGATTACCTGAGTCTCTTACAACACAAGTATGTGTACTTCTACTTTTACCTGAGTCTCTTACAACACAAGTATGTGTACTTCTACTTTTACCTGAGTCTCTTTGAACACAAGTATGTGTACTTCTACTTTTACCTGATTACCTGAGTCTCTTACAACACAAGAATGTGTACTTCTACTTTTACCTGATTACCTGAGTCTCTTACAACACAAGTATGTGTACTTCTACTTTTACCTGATTACCTGAGTCTCTTACAACACAAGTATGTGTACTTCTACTTTTACCTGAGTCTCTTACAACACAAGTATGTGTACTTCTACTTTTACCTGAGTCTCTTACAACACAAGTATGTGTACTTCTACTTTTACCTGAGTCTCTTTGAACACAAGTATGTGTACTTCTACTTTTACCTGATTACCTGAGTCTCTTACAACACAAGAATGTGTACTTCTACTTTTACCTGATTACCTGAGTCTCTTACAACACAAGTATGTGTACTTCTACTTTTACCTGATTACCTGAGTCTCTTACAACACAAGTATGTGTACTTCTACTTTTACCTGAGTCTCTTACAACACAAGTATGTGTACTTCTACTTTTACCTGAGTCTCTTTGAACACAAGTATGTGTAGTTCTACTTTTACCTGAGTCCTATTGAACACAAGTATGTGTACTTCTACTTTTACCTGAGTCTCTTTGAACACAAGTATGTGTACTTCTCCTTTTACCTGAGTCCTTTTTAACACAAGTATGTGTAGTTCTACTTTTACCTGATTACCTGAGTCTCTTTGAACACAAGTATGTGTACTTCTACTTTTGCCTGAGTCCTTTTGAACACAAATATGTGTACTTCTACTTTTACCTGAGTCCTATTGAACACAAGTATGTGTACTTCTCCTTTTACCTGAGTCTCTTTGAACACAAATATGTGTAGTTCTACTTTTACCTGAGTTTCTTTGAACACAAGTATGTGTACTTCTCCTTTTACCTGAGTCTCTTTGAACACAAGTATGTGTAGTTCTACTTTTACCTGAGTCCTATTGAACACAAGTATGTGTACTTCAACTTTTACCTGAGTCTCTTTGAACACAAGTATCTGTACTTCTCCTTTTACCTGAGTCCTTTTTAACACAAGTATGTGTAGTTCTACTTTTACCTGAGTCTCTTTGAACACAAGTATGTGTAGTTCTACTTTTACCTGAGTCCTATTGAACACAAGTATGTGTACTTCAACGTTTACCTGAGTCTCTTTGAACACAAGTATGTGTACTTCTACTTTTACCTGAGTCTCTTTGAACACAAGTACGTGTACTTCTACTTTTACCTGATTACCTGAGTCTCTTACAACACAAGTATGTGTACTTCTACTTTTACCTGATTACCTGAGTCTCTTACAACACAAGTATGTGTACTTCTACTTTTACCTGATTACCTGAGTCTCTTACAACACAAGTATGTGTACTTCTACTTTTACCTGAGTCTCTTACAACACAAGTATGTGTACTTCTACTTTTACCTGAGTCTCTTACAACACAAGTATGTGTACTTCTACTTTTACCTGAGTCTCTTTGAACACAAGTATGTGTACTTCTACTTTTACCTGAGTTTCTTTGAACACAAGTACGTGTACTTCTACTTTTACCTGATTACCTGAGTCTCTTTGAACACAAGTATGTGTACTTCTCCTTTTACCTGAGTCCTTTTTAACACAAGTATGTGTAGTTCTACTTTTACCTGATTACCTGAGTCTCTTTGAACACAAGTATGTGTACTTCTACTTTTGCCTGAGTCCTTTTGAACACAAATATGTGTACTTCTACTTTTACCTGAGTCCTATTGAACACAAGTATGTGTACTTCTCCTTTTACCTGAGTCTCTTTGAACACAAGTATGTGTAGTTCTACTTTTACCTGAGTTTCTTTGAACACAAGTATGTGTACTTCTCCTTTTACCTGAGTCTCTTTGAACACAAGTATGTGTAGTTCTACTTTTACCTGAGTCCTATTGAACACAAGTATGTGTACTTCAACTTTTACCTGAGTCTCTTTGAACACAAGTATCTGTACTTCTCCTTTTACCTGAGTCCTTTTTAACACAAGTATGTGTACTTCAACTTTTACCTGAGTCTCTTTGAACACAAGTATGTGTACTTCTCCTTTTACCTGAGTCCTTTTTAACACAAGTATGTGTAGTTCTACTGTTACCTGATTACCTGAGTCTCTTTGAACACAAGTATGTGTAGTTCTACTTTTACCTGATTACCTGAGTCTCTTTGAACACAAGTATGTGTAGTTCTACTGTTACCTGATTACCTGAGTCTCTTTGAACACAAGTATGTGTACTTCTACTTTTACCTGAGTCTCTTTGAACACAAGTATGTGTAGCCTACTTCTACTTTTACCTGAGTCTCTTTGAACACAAGTATGTGTACTTCTACTTTTACCTGAGTCCTATTGAACACATTTATGTGTACTTCTACTTTTACCTGAGTCTCTTTGAACACAAGTATGTGTAGTTCTACTTTTACCTGAGTCCTATTGAACACATTTATGTGTACTTCTACTTTTACCTGAGTCTCTTTGAATACAAGTATGTGTAGTTCTACTTTTACCTGAGTCCTATTGAACACATTTATGTGTACTTCTACTTTTACCTGAGTCTCTTTGAATACAAGTATGTGTAGTTCTACTTTTACCTGAGTCCTATTGAACACATTTATGTGTACTTCTACTTGAGTACAGCTCATATTTGTACTATTGACACTCGTGTCATATGACACCAGTTACAGTGATAACGTTCCACATCCGTTCGTCTTTGTCACCTTCACGCGCGCGCTCCAGGAGGCGTCAGACACACATGGCTCGTGTTGTTGTTGCTCCAGTGGTGCACGTGAGCACCGAGCGACGCTTCCTACTGGCTCGCGCTAGGCGAGAAGAGAGAGCGAGCGAGAGAGAGAGAAAAGGGAGGCTGCCTCTCTTACAAAGCACAACCGGAGAGGGAGCCGAGGAAGAGAGACGCCCGCTCGAGGCCGTCGCGAGGAGCTTATTAATTCCGCGCTTTGTTTGTTTATTACCGGAGACGGCGCGCGAGGGAACCGTCGATGCCCGAGGGTCGCGGTAAGTCGGAGACAAACACCGATGACGTTTTCTTCTCGCATGTTCGTCGTTCTTGGGGGGAAGTTTTCAGAGATGCTGTTACATCATCGAACGTGTGTGTTTCAAGACGATAGTGGGAAAGGAATTCTGGGAATTCGTGTTTAATAAAGGAAGAGGAAATTAAAAAAAAACATCACATGGTTTGGAAGGCAAATAATTCTGACAATGAACTTCATGTGACTGATAAAAACACTTGCTGTATTTGGAAGCAGCCGCATCATGGACTTGAATTCAGAGTATGAGTGAAGGAATGTGCTTCTTTGTTGGGCTTCTCGGTTCAGAGCTGCAGCATTTATATATTTTATTTTATATATATTATATTGTTTGATGTTTTGATTTAATAAATTAATAAAAAAAAAAATCCTGGTTCCAGCTTCTCCAATGTGAGGGTTTGATGTTCTCTCTGCTCTATATTCATCTTAATTGAATGTATTTGAGTTAATTGACAATTAGAAGTTTGTTGCAGCCAAACCTGTTCCGTTTAGTTGTTTTTATATCAATGGAGCTGATTGTAATAGATTAGTCTGGCTGGTGAGTTCCTGCAGGGGAGGAATGTGCAGGAATGTGGCGGATGTCAGAGGTAACAAGCACATGTCTCCACAACTAGCTGGGCCACGTGAGTCTCCTTGTCTCATCCTTAAATCTATGACCTCATGTTTGATGAGACTTGGAAGAACCGGTTCTTATTTCACATTGTGTTCCTTTTTTTTAATTATTATTTAAAAAATACTGGGCAGGAAGTGGAGGAGGAGGAACCCCCCCCCCCCTTTTTTTTTTCAAACATTCCAGCTTGACTTCAGACTTGAAGCCAGAAAGGGGAAGTTGTAAAACCCATCTCATGATGAGGTCTAGACCAGGTTCCTGTGTGAAGGGTTACTACACTGAAGTGTGAAATACTGAAGTAACCTCAAGTCTTTGCTTCAGAGGCAATTAGCCAATGAAAGATGCGGATGGAAGGGTTGTTTTTCTCATCGGTGATTAATCGTTGATCCTGGGGATTTAAGTGACTTTAGTTACCCAGCCGTTGGTTTCGAGGTCTTCATGTTTTGCAATTTGGCCGTTTCTGCAACCAGCGAAGGAAGTGACCATATTTGGAGTTTTGCAGTTTGATGTCCACGGCCTGCAAGAGGGTTTTAATTGCTTCTTTTTAAGATATGAATATGTTTTACGTAGTACATCTTAAGGCAAGTCAAGTTTTTGTATTTGCTGGTTCTCTTTCTTCTGTTTGACATGAAGAAGAACACACACACACACACACACACACATTCACACTCACACTCGTACAGCCATATGCATGCATATTGAACCACAATATCTGCATACACGGACACACCTTAGCTAGAAGCTTTAATTGTCTGAAGTCTGAAGTCTGTGAGGTGTTGGTGGATCTCAATAGTGCGATATTTTAATGAATGAAGACGTAGCTTTTGTTTTCCACTCCCCAAATCTTTCTTAATTGTGTTTTAAAAGGCGAGAAAACACTAATTGTAGCCTCATTCTCATGGATCCGTGCAGCGATGTCGGACATATTGTTCTACTTTAAATTAATAGTTGGTTTTCCTAACTAGAAAAACTGGCTCTCCTGAAACTGTTCTAAGTCCTCTTTGTTCACCGGCAATGCAAACAGGTGGATGTGAGCACGCCGAGGCACGTCTGTGGGCGGTTTACCGAAGGGGATTCTGGGAGAAAACGCTGCTTTAATTACAGGTTAAACAGATGGAAGTTAATCAGAATGAATAATCACTTCACTGGAATCCTCCGAAGGAATGACATGTGTCCATCCGTGTGGGCAACATGCTCTCCGCATAGCCGTCTCATTGTCGGCCCATAAAGACGGCCATTCAGGAACGGTCACGTGATGACATCACGAGTGAGCGGGGAAAGAATGTCAGATGTCAAGACTTAAAAAAAAAGACGAAGGAAGGATGTTTCTGTTTGGGTGGGTTCAGTATTACTGCAGGACTTGCAGGTAACGTGTCATGGGACACGTATTTCCTACTGAAAATGAGATGGGATCACTGGTTAGAAAGTTATTAAAGCAGAGCATGCTGGGTAGAAACTGCACACGTCCAGAAAACAAACAAGCTACTAAGATGACTTTAACACCGTAGAGTTGACTTTTGATTATGAAGCGAACTTCACATAGAATCCACATGGATCCTGATCCAGTTAGGGTGCAGACTAGGGTTGCCACGATACCAGAATTTCAGTAGTCGATACCAATACCTGTGAATTTCCACGATTCTCGATACTAATTCGATACCACAATTTTAAAAAAAAACAACAGGACCCATGTACTTTTAAATTCACTCATTTATTGAAAACTACTTCAAACTGTCAAGTATTTAACACCACTGTGCTTTAAGATCTTTTTGCACAAGGTTTAAATTGCAGTACCAGCTGCCAACAGACCTATAGCCATCCAGTATAAAAACAAACAATACTGTGCTTATAAGGCTTTTTGCATGTCGGCTTGTTTGAATCAAGAATTGCTCCGGATTCATCCGCCTCGAATGCAAAATATTTCCACACGCGACTCTTCGCACCTGTCTTGTCGACGAGCCGACGTGTTGTGCTTTCGCTCCCACCCGCTGAAGCCATTTTTTTCCGAAGACGGCAAGTTTTCTTCTTCAGCGCCGCTTACTGCTCTGTGCTGCTCACACGCGTATACTGCCCCCGTCAGTTCCGCCAAGAATCGACACGGCTCGCCGAGTGAAAAGCTGTATATTCGGTTCTGACGATACCAGAAAAAAGCAAGTATCGAATTATTTTTTTCGTGTCGGCATCGAATTGGTACCAAAGTATCGGTTCTTGTGACAACCCTAGTGCAGACCAGATCAGATCCACCCGTCGCTCCTCCGACAGTCCAAATATGGTCACTTCCTTCCACTGGTTGCAAAAAGAGGGCGACTGCCAAAGTGCTGCATTTAAGGCTTCTGGAAACCAACGCATGACGTCGCCATGACGACGTCCACTTCTTCTCTTGATCCAGATCCAGAAAGGTTGCCGCTCCATCACGTACGTTGGCCGGATTGCTCCAAGATGGCGAACTCAGGGATTCTGAAACCGTAGTCCACAAACCCAAACGTGTGACGTCGCCGTGACGACGTCCGCTTCTTCTTCCATCCGGTCTCTCGTCGTCTAACTCGCATCAACACCGGTTGTGTTTTCGTTAGCATGTTAGCTAGCTGACTCGGTTATTCCTTCATTCCAGGAGGATGACCTCGGACAGAGCGCTGTGTGTGTGTGTGTGTGTGTGTGTGTGTGTGTGTGTGTGTGTGTGTGTGTGTGTGTGTGTGTGTGTGTGTGTGTGTGTGTGTGTGTGTGTGTGTGTGTGTGTGTGTGTGTGTGTGTGGCTTCATGTCAACATCGTAACGTCTTGGATTTTGTGAAATGGGAAGGAACTGGTTTTGAGAAGTCAAAGATGTTGACTTCTTCCGTTTGTGTGTTTGCCTTTGTGATGGTGGAGAGTCGAGGCTTCAGGTCAAGCTGTCGGATCGGAGTGTTTTTCCACCCGTTTGCAGAAAAACAAAAAACAACTCTCTTTTATCGCTGTTGTTGTTTATCGAAGGAACTGCTTTAGTCTCCGGTTCAGAGCTTGAAATGGATTAAATGCAGTTTTTTTTTGCATAGTGGGAAGTTGAACTCACAAAGTTGTACAAACATTCTTCTTTTATTTGCATGGCATTATGTAGAGCGTGTACAACTTTGTCACATGATGTTTACACTTCGAGGCCGCGGTGCAGAAATAACGTCTCCTCATGTCATCGCAGGCTAGAGTCCGTGTTCGGAGACGCTCTTTTGTCGGGTTTATTCATGGATGGATTAGTGAACGGGTGTGATGGGCGTCGGCTTGGCTCCCCAGTGTTTCCGGGGCCCTTCACCTACTAAATGTCACATAAACGGGACGCGTGGACAACCAGCAGGAGACTCAGTCACCATGAAGGAAAGTAAAACGACTACAATGACACACAAAGGACTACAAATGGTCCAAACGAACTACAGACATGTGCAAGGTAACCAGAGACAAAAAGGACTACAAATGGTCCAAACGAAGTACAGACAGGTGCAAGGTAACCAGAGACAAAAAGGACTACAAATGGTCCAAACAAACTACAGACAGGTGCAAGGTAACCAGAGACAAAAAGGACTACAAATGGTCCAAACGAAGTACAGACAGGTGCAAGGTAACCAGAGACAAAAAGGACTACAAATGGTCCAAACGAAGTACAGACAGGTGCAAGGTAACCAGAGACCAAAAGGACTACAAATGGTCCAAACAAACTACAGACAGGTGCAAGGTAACCAGACAGAGACAAAAAGGACTACAAATGGTCCAAACAAACTACAGACAGGTGCAAGGTAACCAGACAGAGACAAAAAGGACTACAAATGGTCCAAACAAACTACAGACAGGTGCAAGGTAACCAGAGACAAAAAGGACTACAAATGGTCCAAACGAACTACAGACAGGTGCAAGGTAACCAGACAGACACAAAGGACTACAAATGGACTACAATGAACTACAAAGAGATGAAAGATAACCAGGAAGAGACAGAAAATGACTGCAATGAGACTCAACATGACTATGAAAGGGAAGAAAGAAACACAATTAGAGATTAGAGAGAAAAAATGACAACAATTAGATGGAGGCCTTCCACCATGAGACGGATAATTACTATGAAAAGGGGAAAACAACCACATGGTGACAGACAAACAATTAGACAGAAAAAAGAGACAGGAAATGTCTGCAAAGAGACAGAAAATGTCCCCCCTGAGACACAACGTCAAGGATCATTTATTGTCATTAACACAGAAATGCATTTGTGGTCGATTTACTACCCGAGGAAAAACAAGACAACAGTTACGCATTCTTTTAGAAATTTGCATCAGGAGGAAAACAAACAGTAACTACAAGGAGATTAGAAATATCAAACGGATTAAAAAGGACTACAAAAGGATGCATAAAGACTACAGAGACTTGGGATGTGCTTTTAAAGAGTCCTAAAAAGAAGTAAACACCTCTAAAGTCCTGTGTTTGGGGAGGTCCAGAGGCCCATCCTCTCATAATCCACTCCCTGGATTATAATCTACGATACCAGGAAAACTCAAATGTCCATTCGAATCCATCGTCACCACACGCTGCTGCTGATCTGAATATAAATGAGCCACCCCCCCCCCTCCACACTGCCGTGAACTCGCTGGCTCTCGGAGCCTATTGTCATCCACACAAGTGTGGTGTTGTGTGTTCTGCTGTGTTGCTCAGATGTTATCCAGCCGTGATGAATGCAGGATCTGTGCCAGCGTGCATGCGTGTCTGCGCCCGGCTGCTCATTGCATGTAGAAGAAGAAGAAGAAGAAGAATTCTGCCAGAGTGTTGAGCAAGCCTCATTTCCATCCAGTGCAGCGTGTAACGGTCGTCCTCTCGGCCTCTCCAAGCCTCCACAAAGCTTCACTTTGTGACCGTCGGCAGGCCGGGGCTCTGCAGCTGGGTTGCAGGACGCGACGCCCCCCCCCCCTCATCGAGGTATGAGCTTTGGCAGATTCTCCGGGACCCGACATGCAGGTCATTAACTCTAAAGCGCGTTGCATCTCTGGCTTTGAGGCTTCCCGGTCAACTCGAGTCCAGCTGATCCGTGTTTACGTTCTGTTGCAGCACTTTGACAGGAATGTTAATGCAGTCGTCCACGGTGCGTTCAGGGTATAACAGCTGTGTGGGTTTGTTTGTGTGTAAAAGACATATTTAAAGATAATTATGTGAGTAAATGGAAGAAATGAAACTTATTATAGGGCTGCCCCTTCTTAGTCAAATAGTTGAAGATCACTTTTTATTATTTTTTTCAATGCTGAATAGCTTTTTTCCCAGAGATAATAATGAGAATATAAGATTAAAATTGATTTAAATTCTTTGTGGAGAAATTCAGTTTGTCTATATATATTTTTTATTATTAAATTCATATTATTTATTAATAAATCAACAAAATCTTATGATTTCTCAGGTCGAGGACAGCACTACTGTATTAATAATTAGTTTATTTTTATAATGCACATTAGAGCCTGAACTATACTGGATATTTCAAGGTAGACATTTGAGTTAAAATATGAGTTTTTTTCCAGTGTATTATAAACTTATCGGCCATGGCATTTCTTTGTCCCCTGGTCAAGGACATATTTGCACTTTTTGGATGAATAAATAAAAAGAGAGAAGGATGCCTTTCTGTTTGCGTTTAACTTCATTTTCATTTCGTCAGAATGTGTTTGAAACGATACACCAAGCAGAGAAATATGATATTAGATCTATTTAATAAAATGTAAATGTTGGGGGTTTAAAAATACTGACAGCCGGCTACTTTGCTCACATGCAAATGTTCAGCCCTGCTGAGTTTATGTTTGGGAGCCAGATATTACCCTGATGCATCCCTCATGTTTAAAAACCTTGTTGTGATGTAAGAAACGGTGATGTGATGTAGTCGCTCCTCACAAACACGCCGTTATTACTCGCTCGCCATCGCTCAGAGACGCCACAATGCCCGCCATTCTTCACTGGGACGTCTGGGTGCGTTCAAGAGCCTCCACAACGAGGGATTGTTCTCGCTGCGTTGCCTTTTAGCCGACGGTGATGTAACGTTTGAGCATCGCTGCGAAGATGAACCTGAAAGATGATATGTTGAGGCCGTTAATAAGGACTTTTTTTTTTTGCATCTAGAGCCTGAAAATCCCGGTCTGCTCCTTTACTTTGACCCCTGATCTGATCCCAGACCAGCTGCTGCTCCGTTGTGTCCTTTTCTAACCTGAAATGTGTCTCTGCAGTGTTTCCGGTGTGGCGGGGGATCGGGGTCGGCAGCGGCGTCGGAGGCGGGTGGAGCCAGGGCTGGGGGCGCAGCCTGCAATGGGAGCCTGACGCCGCGGGACCAGGGGCCCGGATCCCGGTCTTCGACTACCCCGTCTGGGTCGTCCTCTGTCAGGGGGGACGCGCCAGGCTCAGGGAGGTCTGTCAGCGAGGGAGGGGCGCCATCAGACTCCCCGCAGACATGCTCAGCATCAAACTCCCCCAGCTGTTTGACATCCACCAGATCCCCAAGGTGAGGAGGGAGGGAGGGAGGGAAGGAGGGAGGGAAGGAGGAAGCAGGGAGGGAGGAAAGGAGGAGGTAGGGAAGGAAGGAGGCAGGGTGCGAGGGAGGGAGGGGCGCCATCAGACTCCCCGCAGACATGCTCAGCATCAAACTCCCCCAGCTGTTTGACATCCACCAGATCCCCAAGGTGAGCAGGGAGGGAGGGAAGGAGGAGGGAGGAAAGGAGGAGGTAGGGAAGGAAGGAGGCAGGGAGCGAGGGAGGGAGGGAAGGAGGAGGTAGGGAAGGAGGGAGGGAGGGACGAAAGGAGGAAGCAGGGAGGGAGGGAAGGAGGAGGTAGGGAAGGAGGGAGGGAAGGAGGAAGCGGGGAGGGAGGAAAGGAGGAAGCAGGGAGGGAGGGAAGGAGGAGGTAGGGAAGGAGGGAAGGAAGGAGGCAGGGAGGGAGGGAGGTGCGCCATCAGACATGCTCAGCATCAAACTCCCCCAGCTGTTTGACATCCACCAGATCCCCAAGGTGAGCAGGGAGGGAGGGAAGGAGGAGGTAGGGAGGAAGGAGGGAGGGAGGGAAGGAGGAGGTAGGGAGGGAGGGAGGAAGGAAAGGAAGGAAGTAGGGAGGGAGGAAAGGAAAGGAAGGAAGGAGGGAGGGAAGGAAGGAAGTAGGGAGGGAGGAAAGGAAGGAGGGAGGGAGGGAATGAAGGAGGGAGGGAGGGCGGGAAGCAGCGTGGGAGGGAGGGAGGAAGCAGGGAGGGAGGAAAGGAAAGGAAGGAAGGAGGGAGCGAGGAAGGAAAGGAAAGGAGGGAGGAAGGAAGGAAGGAAGAAAGGAGGAAGCAGGGAGGGAGGAAAGGAAAGGAAGGAGGGAGGAAGGAAGGAAGGAGGGAGGGAAGGGGGAAGCAGGGGGGGAGGAAAGGAAAGGAGGGAGGGAGGGAGGGAATGAGGAAAGGAGGGAGGGAGGAGGTCTTCTCCACAGCGTTTAGGATGTGCTCACCTCACACTTTGTTTATCCAGCTGTAAATACTGAATCCTCGTCTACCGTAGTTCTGCATCTTCATCACACTCCAGCTGCTCATCAGACACCATTTATATACAGTTTAACAAACCATGTCACTAAAAACCCCAAAACAAATGGATGTGAAGGATAATGAGGCTAAGCCCCGCCCCTTTATTTTGGAAGAAATAAGTACGGCAATCAACGTCGAGGGACAAATAATTCCTTGATCCTGTGACTTAAAATTTACTTTTACATCAGATGTGTAAAAATTAAACCAGGATCAAAACTTTATTAGTCTCATCTGTCGACGGCTGTACGTAGTTTTTTTCCGAGCTGAGGGACGTCTTATCGTAGAGGTCGACCTTATCGTCCTCTGGTAAACGCTCGCCGTCGTCTGAGCTGCTTTAACATCTGCTTACAAGCTGCAGTTTCAGTGTGGAACTGAAATACGTGTCCTTGATTTTTATTTATTTATGTATTTATTTTATAAAGGTTTGTTTTGGTCCCGTTCAGGATTTAGGTCTTGGTCTGTTTATTCCAGAACTCCTCGTCTGCCGTGTAAATCTGTTCCCTGCAGAGACCAGCAGGAAGTAAAAGCTTATCTGAAGTCTTAATAACAGGTTTGACGTATCGGTCGTTGATAAAACGGGAACATTAATATTTACTGTGGAGCGATACTTAACGGGACAAACATGCTGTTTATGAAGTAGATCTCATATTAATACACTTATTATTTCACGTACTTACTTGACTGCACTCTGCTACGTGTTTAAAGGGTTTTTTTTTCCTTCTGAACTATAATTTACACATTTTAATGACGAGGCGCTGCAAGTAGATGCTGCTTCATAGTTTGTTTTAAACCAATCACCTGTCTGGTGATGGTGAGAGCGCCCCCTGCAGGCATCAGAGGTCTCACCTGGATGTGTGGTCGCTCCTCAGGTGTTCAGGGAGGACAGCATCATCTCCGGGTACCGACACCCGCGCAGCTCGGCGCTGGACTGCGTCCTCAGCAGCTTCCAGATGAACAACGAGACCATCAACATCTGGACCCACTTCCTGCCCACGTGGTGTGTTTTTTAAACAAAAATGACCGTCGTAAACAAACCTAACATATTCACACACTTTTTAAAACCAAAGACGAGGTTGTGACTGAGACCGGAGCAGTAAAATAAACACGATAACTTTCCAAACAGCTGTGAAAAGTTTTGAAGGATTAGTCGAAGTTTGAGGATCTTTGTTTTAGTTTCTGAGATTTAATCTCTTAAAGCTGGAGAGAAAAATAAACAGGTGGCTGAAACGTATATATTTGTATTTATAAAGAAATGTGGGAAAAAGTTGAGGCAGGATCCGAAAAAATAGAATAAACCTAAATATAAAATGTATTTATTGTCGGTTGTTTCATGATGGTGACCTTGCAGGTACTTCCTGTGGCGGTTCTGCCTCCTCTGCTCCACCATGAACTTCCTGAGCGACAGCTACACCTGGCCCCTCCTGGTCTACATGCTGCTCATCTGCATCTACCCCTTCACCTCCAGCTGTGCTCACACCTTCAGCACCATGTCGCCCGAGTCCCGCCACATCTGCTACTTCTTCGACTACGGAGCGCTCAGCCTCTACAGTCTGGGTGAGACGCCGGGCGGGTTTCAGGGTTTCTTCTTAGAAAGAAGGAGTCTAATATGACACGCGTTTCATGCTAGTTTTTTTTTACAATATGACAGGAAATAAATCAGGAGACAAAATCCTGGGTGGGAATCAGAATAACGTGTTTTTTGGTTGTTGTTGTTTTTTTTTACGGTGCAAACAATCCGAAAACAAGAAAATAAATATTGTTGAAGTGATTCAACAATTCAACTAATCTGAAATGCACACAATAACACATTCTAGCTTCATCCCTGCACGCGCATTAAGACTGGGACGAGGAGCATCGTGGGCCAAAAGTCAAATCATTAAATGGAAAGAAATATTAGTTTTCAATCAGCAGGTTGGAAAAAAAGCCTTGATGTGGAAATGCATCGTTTTTCTGTTCGATCTGTTGCACAAGAGTTTGTTTGAGAAAGTTTTCCTGTCTGTCTGTCTGTCTGTCTGTCCTTCGTATTTATCACACAGAATTGTGTTTTTAAGGCGAGCCTCCAGTGTGTGTGTGTGTGTGTGTGTGTGTGTGTGTGTGTGTGTAGTCAGTGTGTGTGTATTTCAGATTAAATAGAGCGTCTGTCTTCGTGGGTGTGTTTTCATGATCCCTGCAGTGTGTATATAGTATATATATATATTATATATATATATATATATATAGGATCCCACCTGCAGACCAGCCGTCAAACATTAACTAAAGGTCTCTTGAGTTCTCTTCTCAACCCTTGCAGACTTAATCTACAACAAAGCCTCTTAATGCTGGATTTTCCCAGTTTAAACTGTTCTGAGGTCTGTGTCGGGGTCAGAGGTGCAGAAGGACTTTCTAACTGCAAAAAAATATATTATTATCATCATATCGACATTAGGGTTGTAAAGATGGTCGACCTCTATGCTTCTTTTTCACTTTGAATTGTTTCAGTGCACCGAGAGGCGTTCAGGGGTCCAGATCTCTGCTGGGAATTCAGAACAATCTGTGCAATCACACATTTCTCAGGTTCAATGATGGTCACTGCTTTGGCGACCCCTAGTGGTTGTAACAGAAAACACACCAGAACAAAACATACATTTAGCTGCCTTTCCTGCAAAGAACTTGAAAAACAAAACAGATTTAGATCCCAAGAGACCATCCTGCTTTAAATGTGTTTTGCATATTAAAAATTAAATAATTACTAAATGATGCGACGTGTATCCAAATCCTCTCTGGTCTGCATATCGGCTATGAAGACGTTTAAACTCTCCCTTGTTGTTTCCATGTGTTTGTGTTCAGGCTGCGCTCTGAGCTACGGCTACTACGTCATGCCGGACTGCTGGGTGAACAGCTGGCTCCATCAGCACTTTGTCCCCATCGCCGTCGGCAACACGCTGCTGTGTACCAGTTTGTCCTGCTACTCCAGGTGAGGCTGCAGCGTCCGGCCGCCTTTCTGCCCCCGGCCCACCACGTCAAATTCATTTAACCGACATGTTCAAAGTGTTGGAAACAAAGACTTTTAGTCTTGAACGCAGCGTTTCAGTTTTCAGGGTTTCTCTGGTGTTTCCAGGATTGAAACGCTGCTGAATCAGCATCTCATGCCGTCATGTGACACTTAAACTCTCCAATGAAACGCAGGCGATTGAAATTCTTTCTGGGCTCAGCAGCTTCTTAAAGACGGAGCAGGTTTTCACCGTCTTTAGTCACCGCCGGTCTGCAGCACGTTTATCTAAAATCAATGATCATATCAAAGTATTATTCTTATTATTATACGACTGTTTATATACTGTACTACAGGCTTTATAGGAGAAAGCCCTGCTGGGTTATAATGGCTGGTACTGTATATTATATTTACAGAGGTGAGAAGTACTTAGTTACTTTTAAAATTATTATTGATTTATTACAGCTAAGAGAAATAAAACAGAATGCATGTTTATATTGAAAGCAGGCAATGTTTATTGAGATTCAGACAATATTTTTCATTGTTTATTTTCCTTTTTTAGCTTATAATAACCGACCCTGTTTTGTTTTATTGTTATTATATTATATATTTAACTGTGACCATAATACACTCTGAGTGGGACATGTTTTAGTTGAAAAATGAACTTTCTGGTGGACAAAACTCAATTTTGTCACTTTTTCTAAATAGCCTCAAATTAATAAATAAATACAATTTCTGAACTGCAATTTCCTTTTTTAGGTTCAAACATTTACTCCTCTACATGTGCAATATTTTTTTCATGAGTTAGTGATTATTAATGACAGCTTTTTGTGTATGTTATGGTATTTTGGTCTGTTGATGGTCGGTTTTAGTTTATTTTCTATAAACAAACATGTAGATGAAGAGACTAAACGGTGTGTTTGTGTGTCTCCAGGTTCCTGGAGCTTCAGTTCCCTCAGAGGAGTAAAGCTCTGAGGACGGGAGCGTTCGTCCTCCCGTTTCTCTTCGACACGGTTCCTCTCTTTTACAGGGTGAGTGTCCATGTCTATCAGTCACCGTTCCATCTTCTCTTTCATGCTGTTTGATTTTAAAACCCGTCCCTTCTCGTCCCCGTGTGGAGATCCTGCTCTGCTGTGGGTGGAGCTTCAGCCCCGGCGACGCCTTGTCCAGTCACTGTTACCACCTCCTCTTCGCCTTCCTCACCTGCTTCCTGTTCACCGCCCACCTCCCGGAGAGGCTGGCCCCGGGACGCTTCGACTACTTCGGTAGGTCCTCCATCTTCTTCTTCATCTTCATCTTCACCTTCTTCTTCTTCTTCTTCTTGTTTGTTGGCTTTGCTTTTATCTCTGGTTTATGCCTGGTTTTGAAGGTTCTTGAATGTTCTTGAATGTCCTTGAATGTTTTCCCTGCCGACTGCAGGACACAAACGAGGGCTTTTAATTTGGTAGTGTGTAAACAAGCTTTCCTTCCTGTTTCTATGGACACTTGTTTACTTGTAAAGGTTTCAAACAGGTTGTATTTTTTATTTATTTATTATTTGAACATTGTTCCCCAGTGAAATAGACGAGATTTGTGTGTTTTTTTTTAAAAGGAGATTTGGTCTTTTCGTTATTATAATTAAAGTTGAAACACAGTCAAGTTTAGCATCAAATAAGGAAGTTAATCATGATAATAAACTAAAGAAAGTTCTGTAAACAAGGAGAGCATCAGATCCTCACATTAGGGAAAAGCAAAGTAATTTACAAAAAAGAATGGGGCTCCTCTCCCCCCAACGGTCCCTCGTGGATTCGTCCTCCTGCTGTATTCAGGCAGTGCATGCTGGGAAGTGGAGGAGCTTTGGAAGGAGACCTGAAAGAGGACCCGAGAGGAAAACTAATTCTTCAAACTTTTAATTTTCTCATTTCGATGAGTCAACCTGAGTGAAGGCGGAGTCACGTGGCGGTGCAGAGATTTCAGACCCCTGCCTCGCTGTTTCCTGCTCTTGAATCTCGTCTCCCCCCCCCCCCCCTCCCTCCTCACACAGGCCACAGCCACCAGCTGTTCCACGTCAGCGCCGTGGTGGGCACCCACTTCCAGATGGAGGGCGTGATGGCGGACATGATGTCGCGGCGGGCGTGGCTCCTGGCCCACGGGGGGACGCCCTCCTTCCTGGGGACCATCGGGGTGCTGGTCGCCAGCCTGGTCCTCAACCTGGGCATCATCGCCGTCTTCAGCGCCCCGCTGCTGTGGAAGCCGTGCCACGCCACCGCCGCCGCCGGCCAGCCACGCGCCGCCGCCAAGTGTGGCTGCAAAGAGCAGTGATGCCCCTCCCCCCTTCAGACTGTTCCAGACTAAACACTCACAGTAGTTTTATCAGATTTTGATGCATCATGTGATAAAACCTTCCTCTAACACGGTTCCCGAAGCCTCCGTTCACGTGTTTACGCAGCAGCTGAGGACCCGGACGCCTTTATTCCGATGTCACAATAAGCTCGTATGTTGGAGAAAAAAAAAGTAATTTATTTTGAAAGATTCCTCAAGGTGCATTTACTAAAACACAAAAGGCTCTGGGTTGAAGGAAGCATGCTGTTGTAAACACAGTGCCTTATTGTGCTTCACTCACGATGTTTACAGCGGATCATTACAGGTTTCACATCTCAAACTGGAAACACGTTTGCAGGGATTATGTTTGGGATTAACCTTTTATTCCTCACGGCCAGAATCCTCCTTCCACGCTCCGGGATTTCCTGACGTGGTCTTTGTAAACTGGACTAGTTAATATAATGCAGATTGGGCTGCCGGCTCTCTCACACACACAGACATCCACCTATTGATTCCACTCTGCAGGGACGAGGATTGATTATGAACATCACAGTCTGCCCTCAACAGGAGGAAGAAAAAAGAAATTACACCGCGGCAGTGATTAAAAGACATCTACCTTTTTATTCTCTTATTGTAAAAACAGTACGTTTCCATGGCAACGCTATAGCGGCCTCATGCCCTCTGAAGGTTTCTGAGCAAACGGCGACGTTTTCTCGTGTTCTTCCATCCCGAGTCATCAGATCGGAACCAGAACGCGATCCTCTACAAAAACCACGTGAACTCAGCGTGATGTTTTTGTTCTTTAAACACTTTTTTTGCACGTTTTCAGTCAAAATGTCCAGCACTTAAAAGAGAAGACGGAAGAGAACCGGTCACAAATCACTCCCTTATATCTTCTTATCCAATGACCACTGAAATAATAATAATAATGTATTTATAGAAATGTGTTTTTTTTTATTTATTACTTGTTTTTTGTTCTGTTGGCAGGGATGAAGAGAAATGTTTTAAACCTATCAAATAACTCTAGTTCTTAATAAATTAACGATTCAAGCGCTGCAGTTTGTGACTGTCATTAAGTAATTAAATAATGTTTCATTAAAACAAGTGGCAAAACATATTTTCAACTCTAGTAAACTTGTTTCAAGAGTTTTCAAAATAAAATAATAGATAAATATGACCTGTCTGATATAAATAAAATGTATTACCTGATTATTTGACTGATTTAATTGACACATTTTGGGCAAAAATGCCAAACATTTACTGCTCACAGATTCTGAGAATGTATTTTTCTGTTTTTATTTATGCATTATTGTAAATTGAATATATTTAGATTTATTTGGGGGCATTCTTGTAAAAAAAAAAAAAACATGTTTAAATTCTGGGAAAAAGGGTTGAACTGATCACTTCCACTTGTTTTAATAAAATCAAACTTTAAGGGTTTAATAATGGGTATGACCTGATAACGAGACTAAATTAGATAAGTCGTTAATATCCATAAATCAGTAACTTACTGCAGGTACAGACTGTCGGGAGGCTCGTTAGAATAAAAGCATGTATAAGACACATTTACACTTAATTAGTTAGTACACACAGGAAGCACGTTAACACACACACACACACACGGGTCTTGTCGCTGTGGGTAACATGTATGTGATATTATGGGATGGAGGAGAGTCGTAGAAAGTTGGATGCAGAGTGAACGTGTAGAAGGACGAGAGCACAAACACGCTTTTCTTTTCTATAAGATGCGTTCAAGGTCGCCGTGCAGACCAAACTCAGCTGGTTGTTTTATCTGCAGCCCTGAGAGAATTTTTATATATTTTCTTCCACCGTTCCTCCCTTCCGACCCCGTCGATGCTTGGAATCGCATCATTTCAGTTTTTTTTTTTTTTGCTTTCGACCCAAAATAGTTTTATTTATTTTCTGAGCTGATAAATATTTATTTTTTCTTCCTGTCATCTCAATTCTCCCCCGTTTTTTTCCTTCAGCAGTTTGACGGTTACTTCCATATCACACAGATCAATGCTTTTCTGAACTGCATCTTTGGCCTTAATTATCACTTCCAAGCCCATAAATTCTCCACAGATCGCTGATAGTTTGATGTCTTATCTGTAAAAAAGGTCCAGCAGATTCAGGTTGTAATTATCAGGAAACAATAATAAGACTGCGTATTGAAGGATGTTAGAAGATGTGAGACGGAGAGCAAAGACGAGGATAAAAACAAGAAATCAAAACAGGTTTGGAAAGAGTCATTGGTGCCTTTTTAAAAACAATGTTTTATACAACCTTTCTTTTGATATAATGCTTTGTCATCTGGAAAAAAAGACAAATACTCTTAAAATGTATAAATACTTATTTGTTGTTTGCTGTGTGTAATTTGTAATTTGCTACCTTTTTTTGTTCTACTAGACTTGTGTAATAAATTAAGCCTTTTATAAGTGTTATGATTGTCGCTGGGATCATTTCAAGTCTTCAAACTCAATTTCTTAAGATTATATTTACAACTAAGAAATATTCAAAAATGAGAATTTGCAGATTAATTTCCCACATCTGAAGATGATCATCTCAAACGTCTTGTTTTGTCCGACCAAAACCCAAAGTTATAGAGATTATGTGAAGAAAAATGACCAAAAACAAATTATTCCTTTATCAAAAATGCCGATTGGTCTCCTATTGATTGATTAATTGATTGTCATTATATATCTAAACCGTCTTTGTCTTTGAGTAGTTCAATTTAAAATTTGGTTAAGAAATGACTGCATGTGTTTATTTAAATGTTTTGTTTGCTATTATTGTAAATCCTTTGAGCAGTGCAAAGTTTGAGCAGTGTGTGTGAGTGACCAGCAGAGGGCAGAACACAACAACAAGAGTGTGTGTGGAGCAGCTCGTCTTTCTGATCAGATTTATTTAATAAAATAAAATAAATAATGGTAAAATGAATCCTCACAAGATTAATCTGCAGGACGAATTAAACTGCAGAAATTAAAATGAGTCATATACTGTGTCGGACATCATGTGACATTCTGCCAGATGTTCCCAGTAAAGATGGTTTCATTGAGGCGTTAACATAAAAAATCAGACGTATCACTGCTGGAAAAACTTGGTTTTCTATCTCCAACATCCTGCAAATCTGGTGTGACACAAAACCGTTCATGCAGGAAGCCTTTCAGATTAAAACTGGACTTTTTGTCAAATTAAAAGGCTGAAACTCTTTTATTAAAACTCCAGCTTATTGTTTTCTCTTCGTGGGGTTTTTCAGCAGCAGTTCTCTTCCTATAAGTCGCCGTCTTTAAAGCCTCACATGGTGGAGCGTAAAGCAGTGGACACACATATATATATATAATGAATCTGCACTGGCATTATCATGGAAGAAATAATTACCATAAAAGAAAATCAATACCCTGCACACACCCCCATATGATGGCGGTGGAAGATTAAAGCTCTGATAGGGATTCCATTTTAAAAACTCTTATTATCGCCGTCTCTCGTATCTAACCAGGGTCGGACACGAGTACTTCAGGCCTTCAGGATATCGGGGACAAACAGCTACACTGTCCTAATCCTATCTGGCCCAGGATCTGCTTGTAGACACTCGAGGAAACAATGAGCCAGACACGAGTCCTCCAAGTGTTTTCATCCCCTCGGTACACCAGAGGAGGTGGAGAGAAAGGAAAGAAAGGGGGGGGTGATAGCATTACTCACAATCCATTACCACTCCCAGGAGACGCTCTGCATACAGAGTGGTGGTGGTGGGATCGGGGAGGGATGCTGGTGGTGGTGTGAGGTGGAGAGGAGGCCTCGGTTTGTTTGCTGGAGAGCCCGGCCCATACGAGGAGGCGATATGAAACTTGATTATTCCCTTTTTCAATAACCATCTGCCGAGCGTCCCGCCGAGACGTCGCAGGATGCTGATTAGTTCGTCAGAAATAATAGACGGCTGCTGAATAGCCTTGTTAAGATGTCTAACTTTAAAAAGAAGGAATCATTGTTCGCTCTGAAGCGCGGGATAATGACGTGACGGGTTGACCGGTACATTAAAAAAAGAAAAAGGTTTTAAATCAAGTTTGTTTATTTTTTTTAAAGGCAGACAATATACAAAGTGCTAGAGTAACAATACATGAAGATATATATATATATATATATTTGTTTTTAAGACATTAATGCAGAGCACATATGTACATGTTTTTGTATTTACACTTAAAGGCATCACAACGGTGTGTACACTTCTAAATGTCTCCTTGTTCCCACGGAGGAGGCCTCACCTCTGGTCTCCGTTTCAGTGCCATCTGTCCTCCTGCTGCAGTTTCACTTTAATCCATCTGTTAGCTGTTATGTCACCCACCCCCGTACTGAATTTCACTTTGATTTCCAGATCATTACAGCAGCACGTAAAACGTCGTAAAAGTCGTTCTTTTGAAAGTATTCGTTCGTATTTGACAGCATTTAAATGTAAACACACTTTTTTGTTCTTTTTTTTTTTTTTTTTACGTATTTGAAAAATACTCCATATCATACACTGGATTTGACACGTCAGAAACAAACAAGCTTTCCAAGCTTCTTCTTCTTTTTTTTTTTTTGATTGTACAACTGTTTTGATTTCTTATATACATTTAACTCTGAAACAACCTCCCTTATCAAAACGCTGCTGAGCCCAAATCTGAAAAAGAAAACGAAGCCGTTTCCGCTTTTTGACTTGTGAAGTGCCCTCTCTTGTTATCATCCGTTTCATTTTCTAATCGAGTGTCGGATGTAGACTCGTAGCTCAGCAGGGACTTCAGAGCCAGAATCCCCCCCCCAACAAGCCGCCAGCATCTGAGACGGCAACGTTAAATACAGTTACTTCAACACGTATCCATGCATGTCCCTCCTTCCTGCCGTCCCGACTTCAGATAAACATTAAACACTTTGGTAAACATTCGACAGGTTTCCAGGGGCAGTATAGGTGAGGGGGGGTCCGGGGGTCTGGGGGGTCCAGGAGGGGCAAAACTTAAAGCAGAGAGATTGATTGATAGGATTAGAGGAACGTTTTAAGGTCTGAAACTCAAAAACATCAACCCCCAGCCTCTGACCTCCCCCCTGGTTGGGGTCTCTTTAGCCCAGGATGTCCAGGTAGACCGGCGGGTTCTTGACCAGGGCCAGCAGGCGGCTGTGGATGTCCTTGATGACCATCCTCTGCTGGGGCTCCCGCTGCCAGCAGCCCTGCATCAGCATGTAGACCTCCTTGGGGCAGGTACGAGGCCTCTCCAGCTCCCGGCCTTGCGTGATGCATTCAATGGCCTGTTGATGGGGTGGGAATTTTAAAAACAATGTTATACAAACAGGATGTTTTGTGTATTCAAATTCACCTGTTTATTTAAAAAAAAAATCACTCGCTGCACAGATTTCGGCTATAGTTGAGTCATTGAGCTCTCAGCATGCTAACATGCTAACATGCTAAACTATAGTGTTTAACGACCATTTGCTAATTGGCACCAAGTGCAGCTGAGGCTGATGGGAATCTCGTTAGTTTTAGAGCTCTTTAGTCGTAAATTGAAGACCTTTTTAGATCAATTCATCCTCTGGGGACCATGAACGTCGGTACTTTGCTGAGATATTTTAATAAGCAGCAAAAACCTCTCAGTGCGCCGAAATGTATTCAGAGAAGAAGAAGGATTCTCCATCAAGAACACATTTTCTTTTCTTTTTTCTATTTAAGCGTTTTGAGCCGACGACCTTTGTATTTACAGATGAGGCGTCAGCCGAGACCTCGGGGGACAAACGAGCGCCGCCAGAAATGTGAGCGACCTCCACCGTGGACACTAACGGCCGCGGCGACTGATTGAGTTCACACGCTGCGGCTGCTCGGTGAATAAATCACCGTCGAGGCCGAGAGGGAGAGGATTCCACCGCGTCCACATTCCTGACTCGTCAGTGAGCTCGCCAAAAATTCAAATTCACGTCCAAAAAATGTCCCATCCCTCGACACAAAGGGACTCACGAAGGTGCCTGTCAGTGTTTTCTATTTGGGATGATTTATCTCCACCGTGGTGTGTTTAAGCAACACGATAATTTCACCCGACCCTCGTCGGCAGAGACCGATTAGGCTTAACGAGGTTAAAGCTCATTGGCCCTTTCGGCAAAAATGAGAGGCCAATGAGATTAGAATTGAGTGGCAGGGGAAAGCGATCCACCCTTCTGCTGAAATGGGAGAGGGTTCGGGCCAGTAATAGCACCGCTGTGGTCGCGATGGAGTCCCACTTCTTGGTGCTCGGGCTGAGAAGGCTAGACTGGACCGTCGTAATTACTACGAAGGCATCGATCGCTGTCAGAGTGCAGAGAGCTGAGGAACGTCTACGCTCCAGAGGAGCCTGGGAAATGTGAAGGCACTAAAAAAACATGTTTAATTCAAGGAAAAGAAACTTTAGTTTGACACGCAAAAGGTCGTCTGATAGTGATTAACCTGCAGTTTTATGAAAAACCTTCAGCTTTTAAGAGATTTATAGTGATTTTCAGATCATCGTTTAGCTGTCGGACCCACAAATTCACAGAAAAAAGCTCTAGAACTCACTCTGTAAACTCTTATCAAACTTAAGGAAACCATTTAAAGGAATAATTCAGCATTTTGGAAAATACAGTTATTAGATTTCTTGCAGGGACTAAGATGAGAACATGGATCCCACCCTCTAATCTCTCCACTATGTTATGTTATATTATATTATATATTATAGTCCAATTAATTAAACCGTATTTTTCTTTAGGAACGCTGACCTTTCTAGCTTGTGTTCTGCTGCAAAATTGACATGAAATATCTTTAAACGCAAGTTAATTAGTGAGAAACTAACCAACAATAATCACACGTAATTCCATATAGTTTCATCCGTCCATTTTTAAAGGAACAGTTCATCCAAAATCACAAAAAAACCTGATTTAACCACGAGTCTCTCAGATAGTTTCAGTTTTATTTGTCGAAGTTCGGAGATAAAAATTCTGAAGTCTGACAGGAAATCTGGTTTTTAAAGTAGTTAGTAGCTTATTTTGGGTGACCGGACCCTTTAAAGAGACGTTTGTTGTACTTATCCTAGCAACAGTAGCAGGTGATTCTGGGCGGGAGAACCCACCTCGCTGTTGGACAGCTGGTACCACGGCTGCTTGCCGTAGGTGAAGATCTCCCAGAGGACGACGCCGAAGCTCCAGATGTCGCTCTCCGTGGTGAACTTCCTGTACATGATGCTCTCCGGCGGCATCCAGCGGATCGGCAGCATCGTACGCCCGCCCACCTGAGGAGGAGGAGGCAACGCAGGTACCGTGTTTTACAGACTTTCTGAACGCATCTGAAACAGTCTCATTATATGGAAGCCCATTTGTGCCAATGTGATGAGAAAATAAGTGATTAATTGAGAGCAAGTATTTTAAAATAATGGATTATATGAGACGGCATATTAGAGCCACTGTAGGAAAAATAAATAACTCACGGAGCTTTAAGTTTATAAACTGGGGAATATTGCCTACTTCTCTCGGCTCTGTTTTTTCTTTTTCTACGGTGGCCCTGATACGCCGTCGTGAGATCTCAAAATAATCCAAACGTCTATCTCACAATAATGAGAAACGATTTTGAGACGCACACTTGAATTATTCAGCAAGTTTCTCTTTATTTTGAGCCACTAAATCAGTATTTTTTAGATTCGAGTTTCTCATGCTGCCGAAACGGGCCTTGAACTTTCTACAACTCCCAGACAAACTGGAAAATAATGAGCTAAATAGCTTCAGTTCATCATAGTTTAAAGAAAAAAGTCCCACAGAAGCAAAGTGACTCATTGGAAAGTATAAGTTTTTTTTTTTTAAAGTGGTCTTTCTTGTCTTCGTATTCCACGCCACGCCACTCACCCGATAGTAGTCGGTGCTGTAGATGTCCCGGGACATGCCGAAGTCTCCGATCTTCACCACCAGCCCCTCCCCCACCAGACAGTTGCGGGTGGCGAGGTCGCGGTGGACGAAGTGCAGCGACGCCAGGTACACCATGCCCGAGGCGATTTGGGCGGCGATGTGCAGCATCTGAGGCAGCGTCAGCTGACCCAGCGGGGCCATCTTGGACTCCTCCAGGATCCGGGCATCGGGGCCGTGAGCTCTACGGGGGACACCAGGACCGGGTCAGTGGTTCTGGATTCTGAACTCATTTTAATGTGTTTTTATTCGGAAAATATGTGAGATGAAAGAGGGAAGTTTAGATGCTTTACTTACAGAACGTATGAATGCATCCATACTTCATTACACTTACTCAGAGTACACAGAGTACTCAATAGTACACAAGTATTACACAAATGTAGTAAAAAGTACTCTTTCTGCAGAGAAATGGTGTGAACATTGTGGTTGGGCTCCATCACTTCCCTTTAATTGTTACTTTTTGACCTCTTTGGGCCGTAAAATAATAATTTAACAGACGTTTATGAGGAAAATGTCTTTAATGTAAAGGCTCATGAGCCAAAAAGCTTTCAAACCACTGGTTTAATCAATGACAAGTTGACTTTTATATGTTTATTTCATGTGAAATCTGAATCTATGGAGTATTAAGGCCAATACTTTCCTCTGAAATGTAGTGGAGTAGAAGTATAAAGTACCGTAAATGGAAATACTCAAGTAAAGTATTTTAAAGTGATTCTAAAGTTGACTAAAGTTTCACTTGAGTGAATGTAAACTTGTCATGCAATCAATATTTTTAGCAAGAGCACAAAAACAAAACCACATCTTTTTTTTCCTTTAGTTTAAAACGTTCCTATATTTCGTCTTATATTTACACTTTAATCAACCGAAAGGTTCTTTATTGCGTTTAAAAAAAAAAAAAAAAACTCCTTTCGAGGTCAGACGTTTTTGAAGTGGTCTGATTTTGATTATAGAACCCATTTCTGCTAATATTTTCCTTTTTGTTTATTCCGTTTCGACCCGGAGCTGAACTCCCGGCGACTGTACCAACACACACACACACACACACACACACACCGGTGAAAAAGAACAGGACATGCCGTCCCTCTTGCCATTCTCCTCGTCCTCTATTGGGCTGTTTCACATAATTCTCAGCATGTTGGTAACCATGGCAGCGACCTTGGGTGACCCGCAGGGATGAAGACGATGACCTCGTCGAGCATAATCTGCAGATTGAACATTTCTGACATGTACGCGAGCTCGAAGCGAGAGCGTGAACCGGCGACGGTTAATAGAAAACATGAGGCTCGTTAATTCGCCCACCGTCGATTAGCAATAATGCGATTCGGAAAAGACGCAGAAGCACATTGGACGTCGGATCCTAAACACCCACTCCCACGTTCCTAAATGAGCAGATCCCAGATGACGTGTCTCCATCCATCCTAATACTTTGTCCCCTCCTTACAAAAGGAAGTTGTCTATACAGTCAGTATTAGTTTAACAGGCAGGTGGTGGGGGGGCGGGAAGGCAGCTGCACCGACGCTTCCACCCTCAAATGCGATTTTCTAACCCGACGGTGAACATATATCTCAGGAGAAGTGTGCGTTTCATTCCCAGTCTGCCGTCCTGCTGCGACGACACCTGCTCCCCGACTCCGGGTCAGATGGTTTCTTCCAGGTGCCGAGTATTCAGCTTCTGATTGGTCAACGACTCCTCCGGGTCCTTCAGCAAGACTCTCTGGAGGTTTACACACTCAGGGTTTGGATCTTTAAGGACCCCCAAGGCTTATAGAGACCCGGTGGAGGGACCCCCTATTACATATAACATTGTGTTCCTTATTAAACCAGCCAATAATAATGTGTAGTGCAGCCTATAGTTCCATGTATAACTTTGTAATGTTCTGTGTAAACAATGCTAAGCCATTAAAATAATAATTGTTGACAGATATTTATAGAACATATTGGCATTTTCTACATCATAGTTTCACATTAACACAACAGTTGACATTCATATTAGCTTATTATGATGTTGTGTTAATGTCTTTTTGGACATATTTAAAATTTTGGAAGAAAAGAAGATCAAATAATTTCGGGGACCCCTTGTTGTAACTCTGGGAACCCCCGCCCCCCCCAGGGGTCCCGGGCCCCACGTTAAAGATCTCTGCTTTAAAGGGATTCAAATGACGCTTTTGAAAAGATATCCCCGTATTGCCTTATTCAAATGAAATCCTGCAATTACCTCTATTTGCTATTTGTCATCTTGTACATGATCTATGGGCCGCCGAGCTTTGTTGTGAATCACAAATGTTTTGATTTAACGAGATTGTTCCGATTCACGATGGATATAAAAGAAATCAGAGCTGATTTGAAGACTTTGTGGGCAATTTAGCAACAAATGCACAGCTGATTGAAAGTACAGCGACTGCCTCCAGACCCCCGGATGATCTGAGTTGCTTGTAAATGGGACTTCAGAGACCTTAAAGTGCAGAGACGGAGGAAGCGCGGCGGCATCGAACCACTTTCACAGCCGTCTTCCAGTCGTACATTTGTACTTAAATGCGCAGAAACCCACAGATATGCTTAGTGAACCGCCGGATCTACCTAGTCCACCACTGGTGTCGGCTCAGTGGGTTTGACTGACTCAAAAAAACTGATTCAGACCACTAACAGTTGGTGGTTTACTGCCTTTTCAATTCAATTAAATTCATTTAAAAAGCCCCAAATGACAAATTTGCACCCGAGGGCTTTCCAACCACGTTCAACATCCTGCTTCCCATCAGACAAGCTTCCTGGTTGCATCGGATCGTATCAGCTGGTCTGCTCACCTGAGGAACCGGTTCAGGTCTCCGTGCCTCATGTACTCGAACACCATGGCCAGCGGCTCGCCGTCCGTGCAGACGCCGTAGAATCGCACAATGTGCTGGTGCTGGAGCACCGTCAGAAGCTCCGCCTCCCTCTGGAAGTCCTGCCGGGTCGACTCGTTGGCGTCCTTCAGAGTCTGCGATCACACACACACAAGGTCATCTTTAATCAAACTGCATTAAAATCTACCAACAGCAAGTATTTGAGGTTTGTATGCAACGCTTAGAAGCACTGCTCCCAGAATCCCTTTCTACGCCCCTGCTCATACTCCCAGTATCCCTTTCTACACCCCTGCTCATACTCCCAGAATACCTTTCTACACCCCTGCTCATGCTCCCAGAATCCCTTTCTACGCCCCTGCTCATGCTCCCAGAATCCCTTTCTACACCCCTGCTCATACTCCCAGAATGCCTTTCTACGCCCCTGCTAATACTCCCAGAATCCCTTTCTACGCCCCTGCTTATACTCCCAGAATCCTTTTCTACGCCCCTGCTCATGCTTCCAGAATCCCTTTCTACGCCCCTGCTTATACTCCCAGAATCCCTTTCTACGCCCCTGCTTATACTCCCAGAATCCTTTTCTACGCCCCTGCTCATGCTCCCAGAATCCCTTTCTACGCCCCTGCTTATACTCCCAGAATCCTTTTCTACGCCCCTGCTCATCCTCCCAGAATCCCTTTCTACGCCCCTGCTTATACTCCCAGAATCCTTTTCTACGCCCCTGCTCATCCTCCCAGAATACCTTTCTACGTCCCTGCTCATGCTCCCAGAATCCCTTTCTACGCCCCTGCTCATCCTCCCAGAATACCTTTCTACGTCCCTGCTCATGCTCCCAGAATCCCTTTCTACGCCCCTGCTCATCCTCCCAGAATACCTTTCTACGTCCCTGCTCATGCTCCCAGAATCCCTTTCTACGCCCCTGCTCATCCTCCCAGAATACCTTTCTACGCCCCTGCCTGTGAGCGATGATGTGTTGCAGTAAAAGCCTGATTAATGGGAAGATAAACATGAGCGGAGCCAGATTGGTCGGCTGTTTTTTTTTATTCGCTGCGGTTTGCATTAACCTGCTGTAACACGAGCCGCGTATCGAAACCACCTGACTGTCCTCAACCGTCTCACAACCGCACCATGTTATTCCACTTTAAGTGCAGCGTATTTACTTCACAGGCTTGTTGGTGAGTGCTTTACGATTTTATTTGCGTTTATTTCTCTTTGTCTGACATTGTGAGTGTTGCAGTTCATACAGATTTTAATGTTTAGGGGTAAGAAAACAACTTTAAAGCTATGATAGGTTACATATTTTAGATTTTTTTTGTTGTTGAAATTTTCTTTACATCCTGTCAGAAATCAATAAATAGAAACCTAACAGGAGCCATGTCTACTTGGGGCAAGTGGATTTAGACGGAGGCCTGTCAGCGTTGCTGTGGCAACTTCCTCAATAGACGTAGCAACTTTGCTGGCTAGATTTTAATTGGAAAACAGTCGGCGATACTTGGTTTCTTCATCTGAATGCTTCTAAAATCTATCCGACTCTCTCACTGGTTTCCTTATGTTGCCATGGAGACCGTGACCTCACTCACCTTGATGGCGACCAGCATCTTGTCGCTGTCGGGGCTCAGGTTGGCACACTCGGCCAGGTAAACTTTGCCGAACGCTCCTTCGCCGAGCTCCCACTTCAGCACGATGTCCTGCCGTTTGATATGCTGAACGCCTGATCGTCAAAAAAAAAAAAAAAAGAATTACAGAGAAAAGGTTTTTGAAAATCTGGATGAAATTATATCACAAGAAAAAATGTCTCATATCGACTCTCGATATTTGACCACTTTAATTTACAATGATGGCGTAAAATTAAATCTGTTTGGTGCTTATTTGCAATCGGCAGACGAAAAATAATAACAGCAACATTCAGATGCTGAAATTTCAATATTTGGTGTGAATGAGGATGAGTGTGGACGTAAACACTCACACATGTCTTTCTCCTTGATGATGCCGCAGAAGTACTGCGGATTCTCCACAAAGCTGGACAGACCAGAGTCTTCATCGGAGGAAGGCGGGCTCGTTCCAAAGTTCATGAAGCGCAGCGACACGGCCAGGTCGTCCTTGGCGCCCAGAACCGAGGACCCTGAACGGGGAAACGGGGGGATGTAAACAAGCAGGACTGAGTGATGTGTGACACCCAATCAGCCTCCGACCACTCGTGATTACGGCGGCCATCAAAATTCAAAACAAATTTTTTTTTTCATCCACCACCAACTTGGCGGCACTTTTTTTCTTGTTGGTGCCAGATGATGACTTCGCTCTAATAATCACCATCATCAACCAGAACGCGGCAATCAGGAACACATTGAAAAACCGGCTGGAGGGGGCGGTTAGCAACCCTGACGACGGTGATATTAAAAGCCAAACAAGTGGGGCCCAAATTGTAAAAACCCCACTCAGCAAGGCAAAACCACAGAACCCCTAGAGTCCAGCATGGGAGAAAATGGAACAACAAAGAGAGAGCACCGAAGCGATGGAGGGAGCCAAGTCCACTTAGGCAATCAGAGTCCACTTAGGCACTTTGAGAGTGAGAAGGGTGTGTGTGTGTTGGGGGAGGGGGGTCCGTATGGGGCTATATCACGTTAGCAGTTCCTCCATCCATGCATCCATCCATCCATCCATCCATCTTCTTTAATGGCCCTCGCCATGTGGCGGTGGCCGAGGTTTTCATGCCACCGCGCTCACGTGGTAATTAAGGCACTTTAACTCGGTGGACACAGCGTGCAACGTTAAATATATATATCAGTCAGTCCGAGCGTTTCCTTCAGAGAGCCCAGAAGAAACCACGTGAGGTTTTTGAAACAATGATTTGATCGACGGCTCATGGTTTGTTCCTCTGGTTGCAAAAATAACTCTGATTGTATAGAAGTCTATAAATGGTCCTACTTCTCTCTGCTGGCCACCAGGGGGCGACTCCTCTCTGGTTGTATAGAAGTATATGAGAAAACGGTCCTACTTCTCTCTGCTGGCCACCAGGGGGCGACTCCTCTCTGGTTGTATAGAAGTCTATGAGAAAATGGTCCTACTTCTCTCTGCTGTCCACCAGGGGGCGACTCCTCTCTGGTTGTATAGTCTATGAGAAAATGGTCCTACTTCTCTCTGCTGGCCACCAGGGGGCGACTCCTCTCTGGTTGTATAGAAGTCTATGAGAAAATGGTCCTACTTCTCTCTGCTGGCCACCAGGGGGCGACTCCTCTCTGGTTGTATAGAAGTCTATGAGAAAATGGTCCTACTTCTCTCTGCTGGCCACCAGGGGGCGACTCCTCTCTGGTTGTATAGAAGTCTATGAGAAAATGGTCCTACTTCTCTCTGCTGGCCACCAGGGGGCGACTCCTCTCTGGTTGTATAGAAGTCTATGAGAAAATGGTCCTACTTCTCTCTGCTGGCCACCAGGGGGCGACTCCTCTCTGGTTGTATAGAAGTCTATGAGAAAATGGTCCTACTTCTCTCTTGATGTATTATCTCAGTAAACATTGTAAACATGAGTTTATGGTCTCAATCTCTAGTTTCAAGTCTTCTTCAATCCAGCATGATGTTCATTTAGTACATTATGGTCCATTATGATGACCATGATTGACAGGTCGTTACCACGCTACCAATGCTAGTTAGCTACTAAGATGACTTTAACTCTTAGCTATAAAGCTGAATTATAGAAGCTAACTTTGTTAGCCGCTTCACAGCAGAATCCACATGGATCCAGATCCAGTAAGGGTGCTCGGGGTGTTCCTCAAATTCACCCGTCGCTCCTCCACAGTCCAAATATGGTCACTTCCTTACTATTGGTTGCGTAATATTCCAAGATGCCAAACTTGATCGTAGTCCACAAACCTATATTTGACGTAACCATGACGACGTCCACTTCTTTCATACAGTCTGTGATTAAAGTTGCTTTTGGAGGATTTCAACACATGTTTGGAAACATTCACTTTCTTTTCAAGAACGAGAATAAGTCAAAACCATGAAACTCTACCTTTAATCGACTAGCGGCTACATTATTCTAGCGGCTACATTATTCTAGCAGCTACATTATTCTTGCGGCTACATTATTCATGCACTAAAATTATTTATTTAGCTTGAACTTACGGTGAATACCAAACTTGGAATTCTGGCCGCACTTGTTGATGATCAGAATCATGATGAGGAGGAACATGCAGGCAAACACGGCCATACCCACGGCCACAGACACCTGTACGGACAAAGACCCATCACTAACACCATCCATATACATTTTTATAATATATATACACACACACACATATATATATATATATATATATACATATATACACATATACATCATCGATGACAGGCAGACGTACCACGAACACTCGACTCTCCGGGTTCTCCGTGACGTCCATGACCGACTTGTTGGCAGGAACTGAGGGAGCAGGATGGAGATCAGTTAGAGAGAGAAACTTTTTTTTTATAAAGAGTAAGGGAGATTTTAAATTGGAATTAAATCCAAGACTTACTTGTAACAACATCAATGACTAGCATGAAAGGGAAAGCAAGAAAACAGACATTTAAGGACACATTCAGGAGATTAAACACACACATACACCGACATAACTTATTTAAAAAAATTCCACTGGCCAAGTGAGATTTAGGGGTTTATTTCACTTCGATAAGACTAATGGAAAGAAAACATCCACAAATACGCATTTAGGTGTTTATTTGACTAAATTTAATGTCCTGAATTAACCAAAGGTTAACATTAGATAATGCCTCATTTGCATATTTGAACATAGCATTTCCCAAAACCCTCTAATAAAAAGAATAATTGTCTTCATGACAACAGGTGAAGTTTCCTGATTATATCTATAAGTTCTTTTTTTTTTTTTTACCCTTTCTTCAAAATGTCTCGTTTTATAATCCACATCTTTAAAGGTCGCTTCTTTTCAGACTCCGAGGAAGAAATGAAATCATCAACTTTCCACTTTCATTCCTTTCTGCTGGAGAGGAGAATTAGGCCGATAGTCGAACCTCAGATTCAGGAGGAACAATGTGGTTTTCGTCCTGGTCGTGGAACACTGGACCAGCTCTATACCCTCTGCAGGGTGCTCGAGGGTTCATGGGAGTTTGCCCAACCAGTCCACATGCGTTTTGTGGACTTGGAGAAGGCATTCGACCGTGTCCCTCGTGGCATTCTGTGGGAGGTACTTCGGGAGTACGGGGTCGGGGGCCCTCTGCTAAGGGCTGTTCGGTCCCTGTATGACCGGAGCAGGAGCTTGGTTCGCATTGCCGGCAGTAAGTCAGACCTGTTCCAGGTGCATGTTGGACTCCTGCCGGCTGCCCTTTGTCACCGGTCCTGTTCATTATTTTTATGGACAGGATTTCTAGGCGCAGCCGTGGGCCGGAGGGGATCTGGTTCGGGAGCCACTGGATTTCATCCCTGCTTTTTGCGGACGATGTGGTCTTGTTGGCTCCTTCGATCCAGGACCTCCAGCATGTCCTGGGGCGGTTTGCAGCCGAGTGTGAAGCAGCCGGGATGAGGATTAGCACCTCCAAATCCGAGGCCATGGTTCTTGACCGGAAAAAGGTGGCTTGCTCCCTCCAGGTTCGGGGGGGAGTTCCTGCCTCAATGTGGAGGAGTTTAAGTATCTTGGGGTCTTGTTCACGAGTGAGGGAAGGATGGAACGCGAGATTGACAGGCGGATCGGTGCAGCGGCTGCAGTAATGCGGTCGCTGTATCGGTCCGTCGTGGTAAAGAGAGAGCTGAGCCGAAAGGCGAAGCTCTCGGTTTACGGGTCAATCTACGTTCCTACCCTCACCTATGGTCATGAACTTTGGGTCATGACCGAAAGAATAAGATCCCGGATACAAGCGGCCGAAATGAGCTTCCTCCGCAGGGTGGCGGGGCGCTCCCTTAGAGATAGGGTGAGGAGCTCCGTCACACGGGGGGAGCTCGGAGTAGAGCCGCTGCTCCTCCACATCGAGAGGAGCCAGTTGAGGTGGCTCGGGCATCTGCATCGGATGCCCCCTGGATGCCTCCCTCGGGAGGTGTTCCAGGCATGCCCCACCGGGAGGAGACCCAGAGGAAGACCCAGGACACGCTGGAGTGACTATGTCACCAGGCTGGCCTGGGAACGCCTTGGGGTCCTCCCGGAGGAGCTAGGGGAAGTGTCCGGGGAGAGGGAAGTCTGGGCGTCCCTGCTCAGGCAGCTGCCCCCGCGACCCGGTATCGGATAAGCGGAAGAAAATGGATGGATGGATGGATTCCTTTCTACACTCCGAAGGTTTTTCTATTTGTATATCATCCACAGCCTGATGCATTGAACATTTTATTGGTAAAAATATGCTTTTAATGACTGTTTAAAGTATTTTCTGATTCATGGAGTGATAAAGAGAGACATCCAATTGTGAGTAAAAAGAACTTACGTCAACAAAATGAAACAAGAATGTTCAGCTTTTGGAAATATCGGAAATTAGCACATATTTAATACAGTAATACCTAATTTGCATATTCAAACAAGACTTTGACAGTCTTAATGTAAGATATGAACTGTGTACGTTTTGTGTTTTTTAAATCCTATTCATTGTAGTGTCTTTAAAATGTCTGGAACTTTACAATCCATATATTTAAAGGTCATTTTCTCTTTATTAAGAAATCTCCCCAAAATCTCCAGTTTCATTTCTGTTCTGTTCTGTTTTCTGTCATCCATAGCTTGATTTGTGTCACATTTACATCTAAAAACACACATTTTCACTGCCTTTTCTTATCATACATATGTTTTATTCATGATAAAAAGACACAATTCCATCTGTAATAACCTTTGACACAAATTTTAACCTGGCTTCTGAAAGTTTAAGTAATTAGGAGTTAATGAGTATTTATTAATTTGATGCTCAAGCTGGGGTTTCTGAGTTAAATAACTTAATTGGTCATCATTTTTGAATTATCCACGTTAAAGATGCAGAATCTTCAGTGATTCATCAATCAGGTCGTTCATGATCTTTATTTTTCGGAGCTTATTGTAAAGAGCCTCAGATTAATCAAGTCCTGGTTTGAACACAACAGCGTTGAAATCACTCCGATTGATCCCTCTTTTAGCCGCACTAATGGCCTCCTCGGCTCATTATGGGATGCTGCTCGGAAGCCAAAAACATTTCTGCGGCTCCAAAACAGTTTCAGGAACTCACCTGGAATTATCCCCTCGGGGTCGAGCTCGTCGAACGGGTTGTCCATGAACGAGCCGATGGCTGTGGCCTCGTCCCGGCCCAGCTTGTTCTGCACGATCAGGGAGTAGTTGCCGTTGTTGATGTGGGTGGGCTTGTCCAGGAAGAGGCACCCGTGCTTCACCGAGCCGTCGCCCGAGTCCGGGATGAGCTGGGTGTAGGTGTACTTGCTCTCGGTGAGCTGCACGCCGTTGTACCGCCAGGTGATCTTGGGTTCGGGGTTGCCGTCGACGGCGAAGGGGAAACACCAGTGGTGCTGCGGCACGGCGTCCCTTAGGAACAGGATCCTGACGGGGACTGTGGGGGGGCACAAGGACATGATTCAGGGTTTGGTTCCTCCTGACTTTCTAAAGCAGGAGAGACTTAAGGCGACCGTTCGGCATTTAGGGAAACGTTTGCTTTCTTGCTCAGAGTTGAAGTGAAAAGTGATACCACACTCTGCAGCCAGTTTAGCTTAGCTTAGCTAAGGTTATCTTAGCTTAGTTTAGCATAACAACTAGCATGGTTCCATGCAAAGGTAGCAACATTTTCCTAAAATTAACCTGCAACTGTTTTAATGATTAATCGCTTCAAGGGTTTTAAATGACAAACTGTAGATTGGGTTTTGACTTACTTAAGAAAAATCAGAAGTCTAAAGACAAGAAGTTACGAAAGTAATCCATAATCTAAGTAAAAACAAGTATCATGTTTCCATCTGAAATGTAGTGTACAACATGGAATAATAGAAAGAATCAAATATTATGTAGTACAGCCCTTTGTTACTTTCCACCATCCGTCAATACCAATAAATCAAATCATGATTATTGATGATGTCATTGAAGATGCTCAGATAAATGTACAAGTACATGGAATATAATTAAAAAATGATAATAAGAAGAGAGAAGAAAAAAAGAAGAAAGTAAATTACTATCCAGTGCATTGTTACTTTCCAGCACCTGTTTTTGCCAATAAATCAAATAATGATCACAGAGATGCTCAAAGTACTACAGGCGACGATCACATGTAGCATGTGTAGCATGTGTAGCATGTATAAGATGTGTACAGTAGGTTCCCCCTCTGAGTTTCCATGAATCGATGTTCCATCCGTACTGTAAAACCGATGCTGACCCCCCGTTATGAATAATGAATCCTGGTCCTCGTCCTGGTACCACCCCCCCCAAAACCACAAAAGCTACCTGGAAGTTCCGGAGGATGTCAATTTACAGGAAATTGCCTCGTTTAGGATCGAACAGGACTCTCGAGTGCCGAGACCCCTCACACTGCACCAGCCAGTCTGCTGCTCTTAACCCGTGACCCGGCCTCCCAGAGTGCTGTGCTCGCAGGCATCTGTCTTTTTTTATTTTTTATTCAAGAGCTCCCTGAAGTCCATTGTACTGAGTGAAAATTAGCAGCATTAATCACATTTAACTAATCATCCATTAGCGAACCCTTACTAAACTGATTCGAGCTGTTTCGGCGGGGGGGCGGTTTAAAGGAAGGCTGGAATTATGTTTAATGAGCCTGTTGGAAATTTCAGAAAATACACAAAATGATTCCTGCCGTCAGACTCGCAGGTTAACTGGAACCTTTTTGTGTCCAAAAAATAAATAAAGGGTTATTAATAATACTTGCACTCTGAATCCACCTTTTTAAACTTTAAATGACACATTTTCTTGAGAAAAGAAAAAAAGCTCTTTCTATGAAAGGGAAGCCACACGAGTGCCGTGAATCAATGGCACAGAGAGCCACTCAGCAGTAAACACCCACTGTTCTGGGAGGTAATTAAAGGTAATTAAAGGGCTGGCGGTTAACGAGTGTCCGTCCACCAGGGGGGCTGATGTTGATAGATTAGCTGCACTAACGCATTTACAGGCTGCCAATCACGGTGCAGATTAAGCCTTTTGTTTTTTTTTTTCCGGAGTAGGAGGAGAAAAGTCCATTAGCGCTGGACTCAAATCAGATCTTAGCGCGAGGTTATCAGGCCCCATTTTTCCTGACGTTCATTATCTGTCCCTCGATGCTCGTGCATTTGGCTTCAGCTGATTGGCGCCCCACCCCCGCCCCCGCCCTCTTTTTTTTTGGCTTTATATTTTCTAATGAGTGTCACTGAGTTGGTGATATATGATATTGTTTGGGCATTTTTTTCCCTTCTTCTCAGTAATGTATCACTAATGCATGTGTACTGTTTTGTGTGGGACCGCCGGGTGCTATGTCATTCCTCGGTGTTCCTCCTCGACTCTCAGATGCACTAATGCATCCGAGAGGGAGTGAAAAACAACATGTGGGCCTCCTGGGTCAAGCTGCAGCTGTAATTTTAGAAGAATACGTGCGTGCGTGAGGTGAAGGATTTCTTTTAGGAGCGAGGAGAGAAGGTGAGCCTTCCTCTTCCTCCATTGTGCACCTGCATCAAAACGACTCGCCGTACCTGCCCGGCCACTTCACTCGTATTATTCTAACACTTCTCTCCGGTCGCCGGAGTGAGTGGCAGGTGACAAAGAGCTCCATTAGAGAGCGTGGCGGGAACATGCTCGTATTTGCAGAGGGGTTATTTAGAAGGAATCAGCGCGGCTGCGTTTCCTTTTTCCTTTCTCCGGCCCCGCCGTGCTCTCGCTCTCGCTCTCGCCCTCGCCCTCGCCCTCCATTATGCTCCCGAAGACTCGCATTGAGCTTGCGAGCTTTCAAGAGTGCATTCTTTTTTTTTTGTTGTTTTTTTGCAAGGCACTTACACTCAATGTCCAATTGCACCATGTCGTCCCCGGGGCCGGCTTGGTTCTCGGCCTCGCAGGTGAGGTTGTGCAGGTTGTCGCTGGAGGAGGCGTTGGAGAGGAAGAGGACCAGCTCCAGCGTGGAGCCCCAGATTCTCTCCTGTCAGCAGAGAGCACAGGAGGTTAATGCCGCCCAGCTACATACGCGTCACTTACAGGACTACACGGGGGTCAGAGGGATGAAACGCGATCCAATTTACTATACTGTGGATCAATAGATTCACGGGGAACCCGACTGAACTTTATTTATGCGGCTTTAAGCTGCAGTTTATCTGAAGAGCTCGGCGGCGCAGTGAGAGAAAACAGAGGAAACAGTACAGCCGCCGCGTGCAGGCAGACACGGTTAAAAGCCAGCGAGATGAAGTGCTTTTTCAAGTTGAAGCTTGAAAGCATCAATAAAGTGAAAGAGGAGAAGGAATTGCACATCTTTTCTTTTTGTGTGGGGGGAGGGGGGGGGGTATATGTTGTACTGTGGCTACGTTGTTCTTTTTCTTCTTAGCACATAATACTCATCTCATCTTACACATATATATATATATATATATATACTACTATATTGATTATTAAATTAAATATATTAAAGTATAATCTCCATCTCCATTGATTGTACTCCTGTTTTATATATATATATATATATATATATATAATGTGCATATAATGACCTAAATGTAAATATAATGTACATATATCTTACATTTTTATTTTATCTATTGTTAAATCTTTTTAGATTTTTGATTCACTGCTGTACAAGTGAATTTCCCCGTCGCCAGATCCATAAATATCACAACCGGTTCTCTCAGACAACAACAGCTCACAGATATATGTATGGGCACTTAGTGCTTAACGACTATAATAATTAAGATCCATTTTTTATTATAATAGCCTTAGATGGGATGAAGAAGTCTCAAAGGAAACATGCTGGTGATATTCTGTCAACAAATCCCAATGAAAAGACCAAAACCAGCAATCAGCCACGTAGAATATGAGACTGTCTGAGTTTAACAGTTTCATGTTTCTGATTATTGTTGTTTTGATTCCTCACAGTCGCTCATTTCTCTCCAAACAGAAAATGTTCAGCAACCCGATAAAGGTGTTTACGTGCCACTGTTTTCAAGTTTCTGAAACCGATAAAACGTGCTCATAACATAACAACTCTCCAAAAACCCGATCGTATTACATATAACGAATCTCAATCATCAGCAAAGCATTTGTTCCTTTAAGACATTTATCTTTAAAAACGGCTCATTTTCATTTTTCATAAGTGTTAAATCATTTCTGTGAAACAGGTGTGAGCTGTAGTTTTCAGCAAACGCTCCTCAAACAGTAATTTGTTGGGACTATTTTCTGCAGCGGATTAATGCTGTGCTCTGGTGAGTATTTATTTTTGATTGGGTCAAATGAAACCGGAGTGGCTCGTGTTCATCACGATGAAGGAACATGACACACGACTCTCTGTGGCACAGAGGAAAAGATTATATCAGGATTATAGCCACACAAATAAAACTCTAATTAATTTATTATTTGTTTTTTTGTTGATTTGACAACCAGAAAATCAGCACAAATATACTTTAATGGTGCTAATATATTTAGAATATGTTAAGAATATAATTTAGGATATTAACTATAGCTCAATATCACAAATTGCAACTCTTGAAATGAACATAAACCTTTTAGAAGAGAAATCAAACAGACACATCAGTAAATATGAAATTGTTATATGTCAATATGTATATGTATATATAGTACATGTACTGAAAAGTACCTGCGTAAAGAAGCGAGAGCGGAGCTCGTCCGTTTGCCACCTCACATTGGGGGTGGGACTTCCTGTCACTTGACACGCAAATGTCAAGTTGCCTCCTTCTTGAATCTTTGAATCTCTGTAGGGGATGATGGTCACCTCCGGCAGACCTGAGATCAGCGGAGGAGACGGCAGATGAGAACAGGTCACCAACTGAGCAGCTTCTTTTTTCCTTTTTTTTCTGTAGCGGTTCAGAGAAACAGCACACGGGCCCGAAAAACTCTCCCTTATGTTTCCTGGCAACAAGATGTTCCCGTTGTATGCGATTAAAACAACAATGCTGCCGACCGTTTCCCTGCTGCTGCTCGCCGACGGCAATAATGTGCAGAAGTGGAACGGCAATTATTATTTTTCATTTTTTTCAAGCCAATTGGATGAAGCTGGGTCATTTTTTTCATTCATTGCACCACATGGCTAAATAAAAATATGTAAATATCCCCTGCAGATATGTAGAAAAATAGTAAATCTAATTTGTCTCAAAAAAATTGAAATAGTTCAAATTACATCTTCTACCCCATTGAAAAATACATAAACCATGAATATGAAAATATTTTTGTGAGATTTGATTTGTGGTTTGACCTGTTTTTCACTGTAAATATGCATTATTATTAAAACCGTGGGACTAATAAAGTCTCATCTCCTCGCCCAGGGGTCAACTCACTGCAGTTGTCAATCACCAGAGAGTTGAGGGTCACTTCTTCGTCGTCGGAGAAACACGACAACAACTGGTTGTCCAGGTCGCCGCGCTCCGTGCGCTGCCACTGCTGCAGCCAGTGGAGGTCACATGAGCAGACCAGAGGGTTGTCCCTCAAAACCCTGAGGACAGAAACAAATAATCAGCTTTACTGGCCTCAAATTAAATGCAGAGTTCCTTCAGATTCAAAAGTCAAGACCATTAAAACATAAATAAGATTAATAGGATGGAATGAGTTTCATATATAACGGTTCGTGCCTCACAAGACTGCATGAACACATAATGACCTTTTTAGCCAGGAGGTCACATGTTCTCCTTTTTAAAAGCAACGACAATTTAAACGATCAGAAACATGTAATTTTGATTTTAAAAAAACCTTTAGATATAAAATAACCTTTTCACACTTCTGACGTTAAATATCCCAATAATGGCTCTATTTTCTTCGGCTTGTCAGTCAGTTAGCAGAAAGGTGGCAGTAGTTTCTTTTGCAGCTAAGTATGTTCAGCTATAATGAATCTCTGTGAGGGACGGTGGACGTTTAATGCTTTAAGAGCAGAAGAACATGAAAAGACCTCCGAACTGAGAGATTAGAGATTGCTGCATCCACCACTACTGCTAATACTACTGCTAATACTACCACTGCTAATATTTCTACTGCTGCTAAAACTAATACTCGTGTTAATATATCTACTACTGTTTATACTACTTCTTCTAATATTACTGCTAGTGCTGATACTACAACTTCTGCTAATACTACTGCCAGTGCTTATATTACTACTAGTGCTAATATTACTACGCATGTAACTCAGTGCTGTAACATTGTAACACTATAACATAACAGTGTAATGCTATAACGCTGAAACGTAACGCTGTAACGTCACATTGTAATGTTGTAACCCTGTAACGTTGTAACATTGTAACGTTGTAACACTGTAACGTTCTAACACTGTACATTGTAACACTGTAACGTTGTAACACTGTAAAACTTTAACGTAACGCTGTAACATTGTAACGTTTAATGCTGTAACATTGTAACGTTGTAACACTGTAACTTTGTAACACTTTAACGCTGTAATGCTTTGCTCCTGAGCTTGTTCTAGTCCTTCTCTATGTGGAAAATGTTATGATATGACACTATAAATTAAATGAAATTGAAATTAAATTAACAATTTTTGTAATTTTTTACTTATCTTTTGTATTTTCAACCAACATTTCCAGGACTATTCATGTTTATTTTCTACAGAGCGTATTTTCTGAAATTACCCAAAATCCAATGAAAAAAACAAATCCTATTCAAAGGAAATGTGACGCTGCTAACATCCGGTCTGTGAATCATCCATGCAGCACATCACCGCGTCACTGAATGAACCGGACGGAGGCAGATTACCAAACTCTTGGACTATTTTGAATTTCTTAATTGCGTCTGATTATATTCTCTTTAACAGCCAATTTGACCTCCTGGGAAAATTAAGGATGTGCTTGAATGAGTGAGAAAGTTAAGTCGGGACTCACAGGTTGAGCAGCGGTAGAAAATGAAACACCTTCCAGGAGATGTGTTCGAGGGAGTTCGATGCCAGGTTCCTGAGATAAAGAGAGAGCACACATGATCTTATCTTGGTTTGTTTGGAGGAAAAGAGCCATCTGCACACACAGACGATGAGGTAACAGGATTAAAACGGTGTATTTGTATGTTTTGTAATCACGCCACCTGCTCCAGACGCCACTTTGACAAAGAGTTCATATCTTTCAGAAAAGAAAGTTAAACTCTTTTCAGGCTGAAATGTTCTTCCTTTGTTCTGCATTTCAGTCACGCTGAGATTTGATTGCTCACTTTCAGAGCAACAGTTGCCTACTTTGAATTACTCTCAGTGGAAAACATTAATGCATCCAAATGGGCTCTGATCAATTACCTTGGCAAGTATTTCACACCAGCCAGGAGCCACATGCACAAACACCTCCGGCACACAGCTCCCCGTGTTTTCTCAGTGTTCAGTACATTAGGTGATTAGCCCCGAGCCATAAACACTTCTGGGAGGAAGGCGACGCAGACTCAGAAGAAATGCATTTCGGGGAAAACGTTTCCCATTTGTTGTCCAGATTTGATCTCAACAACTGTATTGTCATGACATTCAGTATCAACATTGATGGTCTCCAGAGGATGAATAATCATGACATTGGTGATCCTGCCGACATTTTCAAGAGCAGGTTGACAGTTGTGGTTTTTACGGGTGATTACCAAACACATTCATGCCCGTCGAATCCTCCAATTCTGAAAAGTGAAGCCAATGGTGATGTGCCTTAAACTTGCATTTTCTCTACTGGCCATCAGGGGGCGACTCCTATCTGATTGTAAAGAAGTCTATGAGAAAATGGTTCTACTTCTCTCTTGATGTATTATCTCAGTAAACATTGTAAATATGAGTTTACAATCTCTAGTTTCAAGTCTTTTTCAATCCAGCATGATGTTCCTTCAGTGGTTGCAAAAAAATTGAAGGCAAAAATGTCGAACTCCATGGCTTCAAAAGTAATATATAATAATATAATAATGTCAGTATTTCAGTATGTCCAATAGCTTTGGTTTGCTTTCTGCTAAACGAGTGCCATGCCATTAGCCTCGGAGAGTTTTCATTTGTGTTTTGTGGTAATTAGCAAATGCTAGCATGCTAACACTTGCATGGTGAACATTGTTAGCTTTTACAACATTAGCATTTAGCTCAAAGCACCACTGCAAACTTTGTGAATAATGTATTCCAACAGTAGACATCTAAAATTGGGTGTGTCAGGATGACAATACAATCCTGTAATGGATGAATGCTACATATCTTTTTGCCGATCCCCTCAGGACACTAAAATATCATCACGGCGGCTCTGAAATGATCCTTCAGACAGCCAGCGGACCCGAGGTTGTAAATAAACCTCCCTCAGAAGACGACAAAAAGCCACACTGGGGAGCGTCCACATGGAAACCAATACATATTCACTCTGGCAGGGCCACGGGTTCAACCATTTGTTTTCCTTGCTCCCCCAAAGTTCATGTCAGAACGGTTAGCCATTGGGGCTTATCCATTACCGGCTCGATTCCTCCTCGGCCACAGGGGGCGAACCGAGCCGGGAACAGCAGCTTGTTTTCTTCTTCGCCCGGTCGCAAGAACCGAATTTTATTAAAAAAAACAAGACGATAGAGTTACGGGAGGATTGTTGGTGCGAGCAGATGGACAGAGTGTGCACTGCTTAGTTTGTATATGATCTATCGTTCTTAATCTCAGGAATGCTTCTGTCACAGACCCCCCCCCCTATACTCTCCACCCAGCCCACCACCTCCCTCCACAGTGAAGTATTGATTAAGTGATAATGGACCCTTAGTGGAGTGTATTTATTATGCATCAGTTGTCGATAATCCGCCAAAGTAAGCGAGTAAAAGGTGACTGGTGGATGTCTTCTCCAATTTCTCGAGCCCATTCCTCCCCTCCCGTCCTCGAAACCTCGCCTGTCTTTCAGATAAACAATGCGGGGACATGTCGCACACGCTCGGTACAGCGATGAGGACAAGATAGTGGCGATAAGCTGCTACTTAATACACAGATTTGATGGTTCTCGTCGATAAGAACAGTATTATTTGATGTTGGGTCTGGATTGTGAGGCCGAACTGATCAGAAATGTAACTTTTTAAAATAATTAGTGGAAAGTTTGCAATGTGACGACCAAGCTGCCTAATTTGTTTTTAGATGATGCTTTTAAAGAAGCTATTAAATACATAGTTGCACAACAATGCTGTTTCTAATATAGAGTCAGTGCCTTTCCGGCTGCAACTAAAGATTCGATTAATCTGCAGTTTAATCTACAAAAAATCAGAAAATAATGAAAAATGCAATTCCTCAGAGCCTGAGGCAATGTCTACAAATGTCTAGTATCGTCCAAACCTCAATAAAATTAAAAGTATCAATACTGAAATTAAAAATAGAGAAACTGGAACCAATACTGACGCATACTAATGTGTCTAAATGGTCTTGCATTTAAGCAAATCCTTTGAGAAAAAAAGACTTCCAATAAATACCAATTTGTGGCTTCCGTGTCGTAAATGAACTCACAGATTTACCAGATCTGTCGATGAGTAACACAACGACGAATGAAGGACTGAGTCACTGCGTTTTTTGAGAAATGCGGCTCTCGATTCATGTGACGTGCAACATTAAAGTGGGCCAAGCGCTGACTGACGCCGACAAATAGGCCGATACCTGTATACAGGACAGAAACACGACCCGGGGAAGACGATCCTTCTGTATTGACAAGGACACTTACACATACTGGAGCTTGAGGTTTTGTTGGAAGGCGTTTGCAGAGATGAGCCTCAGTTTACATGATGTGACGGTGCTGCAGAGGAGAAAGAGAGAAAGCACAACAAACATGGAGACGTCTGTTTGGACGGAGATGAAGCATTAAAACTCAGATAGACAATGTGAGTGTGAGATTCATAAAATCAGGAGTTGCCTTTTTGTCATTACAGACCCATCTGCCAATATTCTTTATAATAATGGTTTGGTCTGTGAAGTGTCAGAAAATGGAATAATCCAAAATTGTTTTAGGCAACCAACAGTCTGAAACTGAAATATCTTCAATATCTTCAACCTTAGATGGTGGACAATAGTATGTCAACACCAAATAGGCCTACACTTACTTTCGTGGATTTTTTTGTGTGGGGCTGTTTGGTCAAGGCCTCTTTTACTCTTTTTAAGAAAAATACAATGAATTTTAGATAATATTGTGCTCCCAACTTTTCAGAAACCCCTAAAACTCTCCTGATTTGTCAATCATAGCTAAGCAACTGTTTTCGCCACTTGTTGAAAACATGCAAGTTGTAGCAGTTAGCATTGATTAGAAAGAGCATTTAAGAATTGTTACAGAACTACAAATACAAGGGCAAAGGTGTAAGGAAGAATTTAACTTTAACCACCACAGCCAAATGCAATGTATTTTCTGTAACCGGTGCAATGTTGGCATAAAAACATGGTGGCTAAACAAGTTAGCTAATTAGCCAAATTAAACGACTAAAGGGTGCATTATGTGAGGAGCAGTTTGATTGGTTTGTAACATGTAGGTTTAACCCTTTTCGATCACATATCTGGTCATATTATGCATCTATTTAATAATGTATGCTGAGAAAAATTACAAAATAACTTAATTTCATTGTATCTTCGATGAAAATACTTCTATATATGTTTTTCTTCCTGGAAAAAAAAATAGGAGGCGTGGTAACATCAGCTAGTACCAACCAATAATATCATGACGTCCCTCCAGCAAATGGATTTCTTTCAATACGGCAACACCTGAGCCGGCGTCTCTTAGCTAACGGTGCTAACGATGCTAATGCTGCTAACAGCGCTAACAGTACAAACTACGGCAAATGTCTAATAGTTTTCACCTATTTTTAGGTATTTTCAACCTTGAAATCACAAAAAATGTAATAAAATGTCAATTTTAAGACGAGCATGTGTTTCATCTAAGCACATATCATTTAGTTTATAGTGTAATGCGAATAAGTATCAGTGTTGAACATTTGTCTTGTCTTATAGTGAGTTGTACTTACAGGTTCTTCAGCTCTCTGTAGTTAACAAGATCAATTTCTGTTATATTCTCCAGCGCTGCTTGGTTTTCTATGTAGCTGGTTAATAAAGCAGGAGAGAAAGAAACAGAGAGAGTTGCAAGGTAAATGCATAAATGAAACACACAAAACACTTGTATAATAGTAAATAACAAAAACAAGTGAATGAGTACTTTGAAAAGGGTTGTACAAAAGAATACAAAAGAGGAGTTCATCATCATTTTTGTTTCTCCTTCCCAACAACACAGATTGAACGTTTTTTTGTACCTGAGAGTAAACCAGAGAAATGCCTATCGATGATGATGATAATCCACAAAAGTGACAAAAGAGAGGCACAATTGATTTAGAGTAAACCTGTACGACCTTCGTGTCAATACTCAGCAGCTAATTACTGTAAACTATTAACCTCATGTTTACAGGCATTATTGAGAGTCGGGGGGAAAGAAAGAAAGGAAAAACATGGTGAGTGCATCGAGCAAGAACATGGAGAAAGGCACTAAAGGAAGGAGGACAAGCCTCCGAATTCAACCCCACAGACATGTGCTTGACCTCCGCGACCAGAACGGATAACAAAACCAAGCGAGACATCCACAAAACCACGAAGCTTGTATCAGATCTTAAGCATCTGCCCAAATGGAAAAATAGAAAATACTTTAAGAGACGCCGGGTGGATGAGGCTGATGGGAAATTTGTTCTCAATTAGTCATTTTCCACTTCTCCAGACGTAGCCTTCCTCAGAATAACTAGAGCGCTGTAGATCAATTCAGCACTCAACGCAAGGACGGACGGCTCTTTTCACGGGACGTTTTGAATAGACGGTTGGTTCGGACCCACCAAGGATCTCCCTGCCGCAAAAACCCCCTCCGTCCCCCGCGTTCTCCTCCAGCTCTCGCTGCAACCTCGCACCTGGACACGTCCATTTAGATCTCCCTTAACTCAGGTCAAATGCCGAAGGATTTTCATCTCTTTGAGTGTCTTTGGCCGTCTTTTCAACATAAGGTCCTTGGGAACGCATAATAAAGAAATACATTACAAAAGTGACATTATGAGACTGGAGGACCAATCGATGAATAGTTACTAAACTGAGAGCTGATGCTGATTCAGTTATTATTGAGTAAAAGAACTCCAATATCATATATTTTCATTTTCGATGCATGGAAATGGGTTCTCCCCTCAGATACCTTACCTTTCACAAACATGCACACTTAGTGCTAAACACTTGTGGGCACCCATACAAGCCATTTCCATTTCCATATCTTGAGGTGAAAGGTCAAGGGACCACTTTTACATTTAGCCATAACTTCGAAGCAACAAACTAGCATGGTTGGTATCAAACAATTTCTTAGGTTTTCTACTGTCATATGATACCAGAGTCTTAGAGGTTTAACATTAATATCTGGTCATATTATGCATCTATTTAATAATGTATGCTGAGAAAAATTACAAAATAACTTAATTTCATTGTATCTTCGATGAAAATACTTCTATATATGTTTTTCTTCCTGGAAAAAAAAATAGGAGGCGTGCTAACATCAGCTAGTACCAACCAATAATATCATGACGTCCCTCCAGCAAATGGATTTCTTTCAATACGGCAACACCTGAGCCGGTGGCTCGTAGCTAACGTAGCTAACGTAGCTAACGTAGCTAACGTGGCTAACGGTAAACACTATGGTATTGGTGCTGACGATCTAACAGTGTTTACCAGTGTTCTACAGTCTTAATGCTCTGCATTTGATTTGATATTGTCAAATTAGCAAAGATATTTTCTGGATTTTCAGTGTCATCATCTGTTCTTAAATTATGTTTTTGCTTTGTTTTGATCATGTCATTCATTCACATTTTGTTTCCTGTTTTATTTTGTTACTCCCCTCTCAAATCTCTCACTTCTCCTGCCCCCCCTCATTAGTCTCACCTGTTCCTCGTTAGCAGAACTCTTGCTCACCTGTTCCCATTTCCCCCATTAGTCCACCATGTAAAGTTCCTTTGTTCTTGGTCACTTTGGTTTGGTTGTTGCTTTGTTGTTATGGATTGTATAAAATATGGAAGTATCGTCTCCCATCTTGGCAATGAAGATGCAGCAAAAATATAAAAATATAAAAAAAAGGTTGGTCTGTGGAGCTGAGGCGAGGCCTGGTTGACGTAGCAGAGCAGATGGCGAGCAACCTGAGGCAGCACACCCTCCATTATGCAGGTGAGTGATTTAAAAATCCACCGCTGTACAGTTGTCATGAACGAGGATTTCAGCTTGAAATGGAAAACTGTTCCTCCCAGACTGTAAATAGGTTTAGGTTTTCAGAGACTTTGTGCTCCGAAAAGTAACGTTAGCATCATTAGCGTCGAAGATAACGAGGCTCTGTTTCATACAGTTTGTTTTTCTGCTTTAATGTTGAACTTGCTTTATGTGGGTTTGCATTTAAAACACATCCAGCAATCTAATGAAGCAGCCTGCTGCATTTTTTCAGGATTTAATTTTTAAATAAATGATGCCTCAGCATGTTTTTATAAAAACATAACTTTGGTTATTGCTTTAATGTGTGAATTTGTTTGTTGTTTTGGAGAAAACATGTTGGAATGTCTTTTTTTCTTTTTTTCTTTTTTTATATGCTGGAAAACATGCTTTTAAAGTACATTTTGTTCATGTTTCTAGTAGATCATGTGACATACCAGGACTTCAGGAGGAACAGTTGAAGGTTTTCTGTGTAAAATTGTACTGTTATCTGCAGAAAAACAGTAAGATTACTACTAGGAATGCAGTAAAAAGTAAAGTTTTTTTTCCTCTGAAATGTAGTGATAGTATCACTTTGATGTACAGTATTACTGTGATACTGTACATAAAAATCCACGTGGACAGCTGTGTCATGCACCAATTAACTGAATATCGTTTTTATTATTTTTATCTGTGTGATATTAAGTGTTTAGTGCATGTGCCAAACAAAAAAAGGTACCTGCAGTAATTTCCAGTCGATGACAGCCATGTGGCATTGTTTCAAGCTGCCGCTTTCTGTTTGTCAGCTGCAGCACACAAACCTTTTTTTTTTATTATTCATGTCTGATTGAGCCGCGCAGCAGTAATGTGATTACAAGGCAGGTGGGCCCCAGGATTACCCACCGCCCTTACTTATTGGATTGAGCCAAGTGGGCTGTATATCATCTATTGTCCCCGGGTGGGGAGGCATTGACTGGCAATTCACAAAATTGAATTTATAACCCGGCGCATGATGAATTTTTGGCCCCCTCGTTGCACAGTTAATGGCCCCCTTGTTTGTTTCCGTATCGGCTGTTTGTTCCCGTCGCAGTAAGAAGTGTTGTTGTTTGCTGGCATGTAGAGCGCCGGAGGAAGGGGCCGCTCGCTTTATCGATCGAGAGAATGTCAAACCTCTCATGTTTAGCTGCAGGTACAAGGAAATACCTTGGAGATGAGAGCGAGAAGGAGGGGGAGGTAAACGTGATCGAGGCAGAAAGCGGCGCTAAATTGACTCCACCGAAATAGCATTTCACAAATGTAGTTCCTTCCATGGTGAGCGCTAATTGCTCGGATCCGTGGATGGGAACAAAGAGGCGAAACGGCGTGGCGGTGCGGAGAGTGACATTTAGTTTTCCACGTTTTTGCAGTTTGATGGAGGGGTTGCGTAATAATACAGCAGCAGTCTTTAAATGGCAGGTGGTCAGTTTAGTTTATGCTCCTTCGTTCTGCTGGAAATCCAACAGTGTTTGGCTGTAAGTGTATACATCAAACCACAGCAACAGGTGAACATCAACCAGTCGCCGCCTTCTATTGGACGCTGGTGAAACCACATGACCCAGATCAGGTCAGAACGTCCTCAAACGCAGATGGTTTCATCAGAAGAATTTTTCATCTGAACCCCAAAACATTTTTAAATTACTTTCTCCAGGCAACACATCTCCACCAGGAATACATCTGTGGTACTTGTACATGAAGTACTGTTTTGTTAGATGATTGTATAAATTAGTGTTTCTGTAGACTTTAGTCACGAGTTCATGGAAATGTGCTCTGATAATCGTTTTTCTTTATTTAAATGAATTCACTGTATTTGGATAAAGGCCACAAGCCAAAACGCGTTTTGTTAAAAACAAATAAAGTTGTTCTCTTCATGATCATGTTGCAAAAACGGAGGATTTTCACAAAACTTCAGGAATCTGACCACACAGTCCTCATGAATCTGAACTTTTGAGCATTTCACTTTAAATAAATGTCATCTTTTTCAAAACTCAAATCTTCAAGTGCTCTCAAGTTGTTAATATTTAAAATTTTGAAGAAAAAGCAAGATTTGAAATGAAGTTAAGTACAAAGATCACCAGATAACTGAAGGAAGATTCAAAGTCAAGGAGTTTATCAAACTCTCATAATGTTAACAGATTAAAAACAACTCTTTAACTTGTAGCTTTAATGACAAAAATCAAGTTTTCTTGGTGATGTTTTCTACTGAAGACCCTTTTAAAGACCCCGGGGCCACACTTTGAGGGACAATGAATAATAGGACATCAGTTCCCGTCAATCTGTGGCAGTTATTGTCGGTAGCGATCCATAATTGATTTCCAATGACCAAAGCGACAATGTGACTGCCATGCTAATGCATCTCAAACAGCAGTAAATTAACTTCACTCTCTCGTCATTCTGGACTCTGAACGCGTCCAAAACACCAGACAGAAATAAAACATTTGCATTTGTCAACAATCCTTCACCGTTGGACTTTGGTGAGATGACATCATCATCATTTGCTAAACACAAACTCTCCTAAACGTATAAAAACCTGTTAGCGTGCAGAAAAGCACTTGTTGTTCCTCGTCAAAAGCAATAGAAAGCAACTTTATTGTCCAACCTTGCTCCATCTTCATCCACTACTTCAGTATCATCCGATCAGAAAACCCAATGATCTCAACCTTTAAACACCTGGATCAACGGGACAAATCCCCAGCATTATCACCGAATAAATCATGTGACTGAAACGCCAGATCTAGATATGAAACCAGTTGTAGAAAACTGCAGGAAATCAACCTTGGCAAACCACCAAATCTCATCTGATAAACTCCATGCAGAGCCGGCGACGCGTCACAATACTCACATCTCCGTCACGTTCTCGCTCTCCTGCGGTGCCAGTGCCGGGATGCTGGCGATGCCGTTGGGCTCCAGGCACTGCAGCATGGCGAAGGAGCATCGGCAAGCCGCCGGGCATCCTCCCTCGGCGGGCACCGGCGCAAGGAAGAGGGCGAGCACCAAGGGCAAGAAGAGGGCGAGCGCCAGGGCCCGTGGCGGCGCCAGAGCCATGCTTGAAAACAAAAAGTAGGGATCTTCTCAGACGCTTATAGGCAGCCGGTGGTAGGAGTTAGTGTCTGTGTGCTTCAGCCTAATGAAGGAGCTTCTCCACTGTCTTCTAGTGGTGGAGGTTGAGATCCCAGCTGGTCTCGGGGTCTGGTGCTGAGCCACAGCTGAACTGAGCAGCAGGAGGGGCCGGCAGGCAGGCAGGCAAGCAGGGGGCCTCTGGGGACCTGGTGGTAGTGGGCTGCAGCCTCTCTCTCTCTCTCTCTCTCTCTTCCTCCCTCTCTCTTCCTCTCATCCACGATGAAGGGAGGGGCAAGATAACCGGGGCCAGAGTCACCAGACACCTCTGAAAGCAAGAAGGGGGGGGGGGGAGTGGTTGGGGTGAAGGGTGTGTTGATGATGATGATGAGAGGTAGGAGATGGGGATATGGTGATGGAGATCTCCCCCCTCCTCCTCCCCCTCCACCCTAGGGTGAGAGTTGTCCTGCAGCTTGAGAGGTCCAAGTGGGGCTAAGAAGGTTCCGGGTCCACCCAGCCGAGCCCCCCCTACACTAACAACCTGCTGGACGGACGGACCGCTGGGTCTCTGTTCTCGTAGAATTGATTGGTGGAAGGTTTGTGATTGCTCAGACTGAGGAGGTCAGTGATGTGAAGTTAATGGCTGTGGGAATGTGGGGGGGGAGGAGGAGGAGGGAGGGAGGGAGGGGGGGAGACGTGCTATCTGCATTGAGATGTTTTCAACAGTGTGAACTCCCAGCAGGATTTAATAATAGGATATGAAAGCAGAGGAGTCTCGGTCTCTGAGTTTGTTTGCTTTCCGAAGAAGCAACTTATCGCTCTCAAATGGGTTTGTGATCAATCGAGGCAAGCAGCAAGCATTACACACCGTGGGTGGATGGACGGACGGACGGATGGATGGATGGAGAGCTGCACTTTATTGATCCTAAATTGGGAAAGTGATTGTATGACAGCAGCAGGTTATCCAGGCGTTACACGGGAACTCACGGACGGCTTTAAATAAAACACGTCCAAATCGATTGCAGCAGAATATATGTACGAAGATAAACTTGAGTTGAGCTACAGCCGATTCCCGAAATGGAAAAATGAAAATTGCTCAGCGGCTGCATGAAGCCAAAGTGGCTCGACTACTGGGTTTAAAATTGAACCCACATCCACGGGGCCCGTATAGACCAAGCACACTAGCGCTCCCATTTCCTTCCTGGTTCGACAATAACCAGATTCTGAAAAAGTGCTTTTTAGGAAATACAGAGGTATTCAAGGAAAAGATCTTCAGATTTTTGGGAAATGTTCCACTAAAAGCTACTCGGAGTGAATTCGTGAATTTGAATGATGACCTCCAGGCTACGTTAGCCGCTACGAACCTAACACACCGGACTCAACCATCAGTGATCACGTTGCCTTGTGGGTAAAAGCAGTCACCAGGTTTTTTTTTTTTTTTTTTTGCCAAAGCCCAAAAGTTTGTCCCATGATGGAATTGGGCCCAAAGACACTTCCTCATGGAAATCCCGAGTTCGGACACGTGAGCTTTTATTTAAATCCTTAGGTCCCACCGTCAAATGCAAATGGGTTTATAATCAATTAAAACAAAGATGTTGTCCCTCCACTACAGCAGCAGGTAATCGAGGCTCTACACCTCCATCCATCCATCCATCCATCCATCCATCCATTGTCAAAGTTCATTAAAACTCACCTCGTGGTTAAAATCCTCGTACTGATTCGGCTCAACAGTCACCATAAATCAATCATTTCCAACGTCCCCCAGTACGTCTTCCTCATATTCATACTGGGACGTGTTGGGCAGTTGTTTTCTGACCAGGATCTTTTTCTCTATGTTGAATTGTGGATCGTAAAACAAAATTGATCCGTATCTCATAAAAGTGTTGTTTATCTCACCTCTTCCTGTTTACAAAGTCGGAGCCGGCCAGAGAAGTTTGGCCGACGGGATGCAGCCAAAGGGATCATGTGTGGTCGCCGAAATGAGACTTTTGAACTTGATATTTCCAGTTAACTCCACCCGGGCGGCTTACGTAACCTGGAAGCAGCCGGACTTTAACCACAAGTGAACCCAGAACCTGCCTCTCACTTCGCAGGATTTGATATCAACGTGTGAATTTCAATGGCTTTTATTAGAGTAATACAGTCATTTTAGATCAAAAAACAATGCAATGATTTTCACAAGGTTGAATTACACAAACCCAGAGACTTAACAGTCATAGTTTTTTTTACACAGTTTCAACATGAACAGAGACGAAACAGGAGGCTGATCTACTTAAAGGTACAATATGTAAGAAATCTAAAGCAACTGGCCATAAAATCATCCTAATATGTCAAGACTCAGGAATAATGATCATATAACATACTGAACTCACCAACAACAACAGAACAGCCAAAATATTTGCATTTAAAAAAATCTTTTGTGGAACGCAAATCATGTTTATGTTTTGAAAACATGTTTTGGCACGTGGCGCCACCCACCGGCGTCTACAAATCATTGCAGTCAGTTGAGTCTCAGCTGCTGAGCAACCACGGGTTGCCAGTTTCGACTGAGCTACAATGGCGGAGGCAACGAAACCCAAAAGACCTCGTTATGATTCACAAAAACGCCAAGATAAAAACCGAGGCAAAGCGAGGGTCTATATAAGGGGGTCCATTTGAACGGTGGAGACAGTAGAAAGCTGAGAGGAATTTGAAATCGGATGCAGACTTGGCTACTCTTCTCCTAGACAGGTAAGTTGAGCTTGGCTAACTAAGTTAGCATCATAGCTTGACGGGGATGGACATTTTGAATATTTTGAAATGTCAATTAACAACGTTATTCATTTCGATCATAGAAACTAACGTTAGCAGCACAGCTAACGCTAGCAGCATTAGCACTGTCCTGTTACGGGCATCCGGCTGTCGGCGGCCGGCCGGACATCAGCTGGACGCTAGCAGTATTGACGGAGGATACGCCAACAGCTCTGGCAACCTTGAGTCTGGAGGGCAGGGGGTGGAGGGGGAGGCGGATACGACTCGCTGCAGTGTTTTGAATTTTAGTGTCGTACCGTTTTGGCCACATTCTTACATATGGCGCCTTTAATGAAACACTGCAGACACTGATGAAGACAGGATGAATCTCTGCTAATGGAGAGAAGTCAGATTAACAATGGTATGGCAATTTAAGACACTTATTATAAAATAGGCCGATTAATCCTATGGATGGATGGAGAGCTGCACTTTACTGATCCTCAATTGGGAAAGTGATTGTATGACAGCAGCAGGTTATCCAGGCGTTACACGGGAACAAAGATGTTGTCCCTCCATTAGATGGATGGATCGTTCTTAAATTGGCGTACAGCAGCAGGTAATCCAGGCTCTACACCTCCATCCATCCATCCATCCATCCATTTGTCAAAGTTCATTAAAACTCACCTCGTGGTTAAAATCCTCCTTTTTATTTCAGGCTCGTACTGATTCGGCTCAACAGTCACCATAAATCAATCATTTCCAACGTCCCCCAGTACGTCTTCCTCATATTCATACTGGGACGTGTTGGGCAGTTGTTTTCTGACCAGGATCTTTTTCTCTATGTTGAATTGTGGATCGTAAAACAAAGTTGATCCGTATCTCATAAAAGTGTTGTTTATCTCACCTCTTCCTGTTTACAAAGTCGGAGCCGGCCAGAGAAGTTTGGCCGACGGGATGCAGCCAAAGGGATCATGATCATCACTTTTGAACTTGATATTTCCAGTTAACTCCACCCGGGCGGCTTACGTAACCTGGAAGCAGCCGGACTTTAACCACAAGTGAACCCAGAACCTGCCTCTCACTTCGCAGGATTTGATATCAACGTGTGAATTTCAATGGCTTTTATTAGAGTATCCATCCATTTTCTTCCGCTTATCCGATACCGGGTCGCGGGGGCAGCTGCCTGAGCAGGGACGCCCAGACTTCCCTCTCCCCGGACACTTCCCCCAGCTCCTGCGGGAGGACCCCAAGGCGTTCCCAGGCCAGCCTGGTGACATAGTCACTCCAGCGTGTCCTGGGTCTTCCTCGGGGACTCCTCCCGGTGGGGCATGCCTGGAACACCTCCCGAGGGAGGCGTCCAGGGGGCATCCGATACAGATGCCCGAGCCACCTCAACTGGCTCCTCTCGATGTGGAGGAGCAGCGCCTCTACTCCGAGCTCCTCCCGTGTGACGGAGCTCCTCACCCTATCTCTAATTGAGCGCCCCGCCACCCTGCGGAGGAAGCTCATTTCGGCCACTTGTATCCGGGATCTTATTCTTTCGGTCATGACCCAAAGTTCATGACCATAGGTGAGGGTAGGAACGTAGATTGACCGGTAAACCGAGAGCTTCGCCTTTCGGCTCAGCTCTCTCTTTACCACGACGGACCGATACAGCGACCGCATTACTGCAGCCGCTGCACCGATCCGCCTGTCAATCTCACGTTCCATCCTTCCCTCACTCGTGAACAAGACCCCAAGATACTTAAACTCCTCCACATGAGGCAGGAACTCCCCCCCGACCTGGAGGGAGCAAGCCACCTTTTTCCGGTCGAGAACCATGGCCTCAGATTTGGAGGTGCTAATCCTCATCCCGGCTGCTTCACACTCGGCTGCAAACCGCCCCAGGACATGCTGGAGGTCCTGGCTTGAAGGAGCCAACAAGACCACATCGTCTGCAAAAAGCAGGGATGAAATCCAGTGGCTCCCGAACCAGATCCCCTCCGGCCCACGGCTGCGCCTAGAAATCCTGTCCATAAAAATAATGAACAGGACCGTTGACAAAGGGCAGCCCTGCCGGAGTCCAACATGCACCTGGAACAGGTCTGACTTACTGCCGGCAATGCGAACCAAGCTCCTGCTCCGGTCATACAGGGACCGAACAGCCCTTAGCAGAGGGCCCCCGACCCCGTACTCCCGAAGTACCTCCCACAGAATGCCACGAGGAACACGGTCGAATGCCTTCTCCAAGTCCACAAAACACATGTGGACTGGTTGGGCAAACTCCCATGAACCCTCGAGCACCCTGCAGAGGGTATAGAGCTGGTCCAGTGTTCCACGACCAGGACGAAAACCGCATTGTTCCTCCTGAATCCGAGGTTCGACTATCGGCCGAATTTCCTCTCCAGCACCCTGGAATAGACTTTCCCGGGGAGTCTAGTCTACTCTTTTTATTCGAGTAATACAGTCATTTTAGATCAAAAAACAATGATTTTTACAAGGTTGAATTACACAAACCCAGAGACATGTATATATATATATATATATATATATACATATGTATATGTATATATATATATATATACATATGTTCTTAACCTGAGCAGAGCCCCCCCGGGTAAGTGCCCTTCCCCCGCTCCTATTAGTCGCTCTACACATGAGTAAGGAGGTCATAGTGTCCCGACCACAATTACTGGACCATAAGCTGAATGGCCATTTTTTTGCTGCCGTCGACAGGATTGTCTGGGGGTTTAATTACTCTTCCTTTTTACGCCCCCCTTTTTTTTCTTGGTCTTACCTCAGCAGATTGTGCTGGAGGGACAAGGCGAGTGTTTGAGAGCTCAGATGGACCCGTTAAAGGAGGAAAAAAGTCAATGGGAAGCTTTTTTTCTCTCCCTGGGAGGTGTAATTATCAACAACACAAACATATATGCAGATGACATGTGAGCAGTTTGTCAATATAGTTTGTAAAATATAAATACCTGCTTAGATACTTGTCTTTGCTTTGTTGTTGTGTTTTCCCATTTTGCCTTTCATGCGAATGAGAGATTAAAAATAAAATGTGTTTACTCAATTAAATCAATTCATATTCATTTTCTAGAAAGCTTTGAAGAACCGCAGCGCTCCGAGGAGTCACAATACGTCCCGATAAAACAATAACCAATCAGTCATTTGCATGTAGCAACGCCACACGTCGTCCTCGTTAACTTTGTGAAGTGGAAAACTGAAATAAACATGTCCATTGAAATACGCCTGTTCTGAACAATAGATGATATGAAGAGCGTTCATTTTAAACGGGGATAAATAACAGTAAAATAAGATTTTCATAATAACGCTGATTTTTTTTTTTTTTTTTTTTTCAAGTTTAGCTTCTGTCGGAGGTCGGAAAGTACAAATTTCATTGCTGTACTTTTTCATGTATCTTTACTTTACTAGAGTATTTATTCTTATGACAACTTTTACTACATTTTACAACATATCACATTTTACTCACATTTTCTATCAGTTGTTACTTTAGTCTTAATGAAGTTGAGGGAATTGTCGATTATTATTTGTCTTGTTAATGTGATGCAACATTCAGTTAGCCTTGCAAAAAAACAGCCAGTAGAAATGTCCTTCATAGGGATACTTTTTTACTTTGAGTGCATTTCCGAGCCTGTACTTTTTCACTTTTACTTCAGAAGTTGAATCAATACTTCTACTTAGGTCTTTTTTAAATATCTGTACTTCCTACTTCTTACATTTTCAAAAAAGGAATTATCGATTATTTGTTTTCTTATTAATATGACACAAGATTCAGTTAGTTATATCCTTCATAGGGATACTTTTTACTTTCTAATTTGAGTACATTTCAGAGCCGGTACTTTTTCACTTTTACTTGAGTAAAGAAGTTGAATCTTCTACTTTTACCAGAGTCTTTTTGAACTTAAGTATCTGTACTTCTACTTGAGTATACTTGATAATTTGCCTCCTGGTTTCTCTAAAGACGATCTTATGTGATTCTGCATTCTACCTTCTGTTTTCCCACCGATGAAGCCTTTACCAACATTTACAATATCACGCTCATTTCTATACGTCTTTCTCCTTCAGTTCAATCCGCAACACAATTCATTCAAAGACGATCTCATTTCCTGCGAGCCGTATCACAACTCTCCACCTCACATCATTTGGAATTATCGTGGACATTTGACAGACAATAATGGCCTCATTTCTCTCTGGGGGATTTAATTAGATTATTGTTTTTATGCACTGTGGGTGATTGATGGTCCTACGAGGGGTTAATTGTGACACTTGGCTTTTGAATGAATCGGAGATAAATACGCTGCCTGGAAGTTCAACTCGCAGGGAACGGGGACAAGGTCACTGTTGCATCTCGTGATATAGACTTGAGCATGTTAGATGAAAGCATGAGGCAACAAATTCCGTGAAAAAGCCTGACACCAAATGTGTGTTCATCCGCAGCAGAAAATAGTTCTCAACAAATGATGCGACTCCCTCGAGTAATATTTGTTTAACCTACAGCAGCCACCTGATTCTAATAATATAACATTTTGTACCGACATTCATGGTCCCCAGATGATGTATCCTCATGATTTTTCCCTCTCTCACTAGACATTTGTTGTTTTGAGTGAAATGTCTCAACAAATGTTGAGATTTAGTTTACAATTAAAATTTTTCCAATATTATATCTGTAGAACAAGCATTTAGTTAGAACCACCTGTTTTACTAATATATTAGATTATGAAGGCAGTTAATTAATAGTTATTTGCAGAGAAATTCAAGCTGCACTTTTTCCTCTAGCGCCACCTGCAGGTCAAAGTATCTTAACATGTAATTCTATGGATTAGCTAAACATTTTGTACATTTTGACATTCATCGTTCCCAGATGATGTATCCTGTAACTTGTTTGGAATAAAATAAAAAGGAGTCACTTTTTTGGATAAGAATTCAAGAAGAAGTCAAAAGCTATGGTGTTTTTTTTTGTTTTGGTGTTTTTTTGGTATAAGATATTCCAAACAAACAACTCTTCTAAAACCCCTGTTCTAAAAGATAGTTTTCTAAAAGATTGATAGTGTCTTTGTTTGTTGGGACAGCATCCAGACCGTCTGGAGAAAAGTTAGCAATGAATTCCCTTTCAAGGCTCAAAGCTGTTAAACACGCGCTGATAGGAAGAGTCTGAGAGACACTGCACTTCTGTCAGACCCTTAAACAATAATCAATCAATTTCATATTTCTTCCCAGCGTAGCAGACGAGAGAGAGAGTAAGAAGAGAATGAGTAAAAGCTCTTTTGGACCAAGTACAGGGAAAGGCTTTTACACTTTAAGTGGTAAATGCACGCGGCTGCCATGTTCGTATGTCGTCTGAACTGCTGCCAGCAGACATTTACTTGCTGTACATTGACGTTTGTGCAGAACGCTGATATGATGGATTATGTTGCACGTGGGTCTCTTCGTCATTTAAAAAAATAAATAAATACCAACATCAACCATGAACGTCAAAGAAAAACGGACACATTTTGAAATAAATATTTCCCTTCAGCTGTACTCCTTCATAGTTTCCAAATCACATCTCAACGTCCATTTATCAACTGTTCTGGAGCTTTTGATTATGATCACATGAACATCATCGGCGGGTTGTTATGGAATTGTAGATGTTCAAAAGTCCTAGGATTTATGAAAAACTTTAAATACATTACTCACAAAACCAAGAAGCTGATTTGAACATACGATGCTCTGGCGATCAGGTGACGCTGTCGATGAAAGTCACGTCATGTGATCGAATGTTTCAAGATTCAAGCTTTTTATTGTCATGCAAACAGTAATGCAAGCATTCGTTACCAGTAATTGAATTCTTAGTGTGGGCGCAAACTCAACAAAATAGGGTAAAATATATAAGAAAGAAAGTAAAAATAAAGTAGAAATAAATAACACTACAATAAAGACTATAAATTTTAAAGGATAGAAATGTAATAATGTGATGACCCTGACGATGTAAAACTATACGTTGGATTGAGAAGTAGAATATTTTAACATCTGCTGCTTGAATTTTGCTAATCTTGTTTTTTCTAATAAAATTGTTGTCAGTCCCCAAACTTTTTGAAAGTGCAGGATGAAATCTCTGGCGTGCCTCTTTGATATGAAAAGGGATGTGGAAGCTTGGTTACAACAACAGGATGTTGAGGTTGCCGTTTCTAAAATGGGTGAATACAATATTCCAAAGTAATTACCCTGCTGTGGTTGGTCTTGAAGTTGTGGTTGTTAAATGTGATCATTTGTCCTCAGCGTTCTTTTGTATAACACTTCAAGAATACTCGTGTGTTGCCATAACCTCTAAAAAAAAAACACACCATTTCACCAGAGATAAGACACACTCAGTTTGTCCAACTCAAAACATTCAGATCCCATTCTTCCCCCCTTCCTCTGGTGTTCCCCAAGGTTCTGTCCTTGGACCCCTCCTGTTCAATATCTACCTCCTCCTCTTGGCCATATTTTCTGTAAATATAATATTCAGTTCCATTGCTATGCAGATGACACCCAGCTCTACCTGTCCACCATACTATTATGTTTTGCTCACTCTTATGAATTTTTGATTAATGCTTTAATAGTTTGTATTGTTTGATTTTGTACCATGAAGTTAATTATCTCATTCCAAACTTCAGTAAAACACGAAAAATCCTTGTCTGTCTTCATCTTGGTGGTAAAGATATTGTTTGTATTTGTAAGAAACTGAGCTTTTACTTTAAGTTCTTTCATCATTGATTGAATATTATTCTGAACACTCATCTAGACAACAATGTAAGACACACTTCATTCAAACTCAAAAACAAGTGGTGATGAATGATGCAGGCAATCGGCTCGAAAGTTGTCGTATAAGACGCGTCATACAAAATTAGCAAAATTAAACTTGCGCTTTATTCCTGTAGCCTATTGTTACATTTTGAATGAGGAGCACACACGAGGCACATTCTGGTGAGTAACACTGAATGCAAGCGTAACTTCTGTTTGATTATGAGAAAACACCGGAAACACAATAATACATTTTCTCTTTGCAAGCCAAAAGTTAAACCACAGCGCACCTGAACGTTACTATAAGTAGCAGCAACACAGCTCACTTCTTTTAATTAGAAATATTCCACACATCTAGGGGGAAATTATTAATGGAACATGAGAAACTTCATGTAACAAACAAGCCATTCAGGGTCCATCTATCTCCTGAAGAGCTGAGTAACAAAAGAAACCTGGCAATGATGTAACCCTCAACAAGCTGGTGAAGCAAAGACAACTTTATTCTCTACATTGTCTTTTAGGAGCTTTTCTGAGGAGCGACAGAGTCGATTCCAGCCTCAAATACAAATTATGCTCATTTCCAGGTCCATACCTGTATTTTGAGTTTCTACTTATGTGTACATGGATCGATACTGCCCTGTGTTCACCCTCCGTCTGAAACACTCTCATTCGAGAGCGTTTTAATGGACTTGCATTGCTAGGCAACAGCCTGTATCTGTGTAGACTTCCTGCCAGCGGATGTGATTCACATCCACGGAAACCAGAAATAAACTGGGACACATTTAACATTTTTAAAAACCTCCTGAAATCCTGACAGCTTGTTTTTAAAGGAGCAGTAGGCGACATTTATAGCATTTAATCAAGCGGCAAACAACTGTTTGATGTGTAAAGATACGATGGAGAAATGTCTACCTGAGCTGTCCCTCTGTGTGTGTGGTTATCTGAGCATTTTGAGTGTTTTTATACTTTCACTTGGACTTGGAAAACTCACTTTTTACATTATGAGACCTTTAAGAGAAACATGTTTATGAAGTTTAAATACTTTTACTGTCAATGCTCAATTATGATTTATTTCATATTTATGCAACCTAATGAGTGCTACTGTATGTTAGCAGTAAATAATTCGCTCACATCCACATTTTCTTGTGTAGTTTGAGCGTAACAGGGACCCATCAACCGTCATTGAGACTTGGAGAATGAGTGGCGAGGCCTGAGAAAACCCCAGTCCTGGTCCTGGTCCTACTAGCTCAATAGGTTTAATCCGAGGAGCTCTACGGGACCACATGTTCTCTGTCTGGTATCAGATGAGATCCACTATGGAACCAGATACAGGGAGGGGGACTCCGTGCTCGCCAGCAGAGGCTGCAGTGTTTTTATCTTCATACAGATCTGGACATCGCAGACAAAACCCTCCAGATCAATACGCCATCAAGCAAAACAACGGTGTTGGGTGTGTAGCCGTCTCAGATTCTTCATCACTTGTTTGTTTTGTTTTTTGTTCATCAACCCCCCCCCCCCTTTGGATCTATGGATCATCACCTCTCAGCCAGTAACGTGTGTGTAGTCCAACTTATGTGTGTCCATGCCATGTGTGAGTCAATCGTTGCTTGGAAATGTGTGTGTGTGCAGATCATAGGGTAAACCCAGAATCAATGAGTTGGTAGAAGTTGTGTGTGTGTGTGTGTGTGTGTGATGCTCTGTGTGTGTGTGTGTGATTCTTTGTGTGTGTGTTGTATGTGAATCCTTGTGTGTGTGAGAAAGTATGTGAGAGAGTGTGTGTGTGATTCTTTGTGTGTGTGTGTGTGTGTGTGTGTGATTCTTTGTGTGTGTGTGTGATTCTTTGTGTGTGTGTTGTATGTGAATCCTTGTGTGTGTGAGAAAGTATGTGAGAGAGTGTGTGTGTGTGTGTGAGAGAGATAGTGTGTGT
>CM056834.1:3070000-3260000 GCA_029853015.1 Chelidonichthys spinosus | reverse complement strand
TTTATGGAATGTGTTTTCTGCAGCTCCTGGAAAAGTCAATAAAGTGAAACGCACAGCGGGAACGTTCTAATCGTCGACCACTCTCGTTCTGCCACGGCCGTGAGTTATTAGTGGAAGATAAAGTATAAATACGACGTAACATGGAGCACGGCGGTTCACGTGGCGGAGAGAAAAACAACAGGTGAGCTGCGTTACTGTAGACGTTTAGCAAAGAGGAAAAGCCTTACGATCTTCAATCGGCAACATTTTAATTTGAAAGATGCTGATTTGACTCACTGCCTTTTTACTGTTTACTGGGTATCGACTGAAAATACTGAACCAAGTAGTATCCAAACTTCTCCAGTTTAAGGATATCGGAGATCAATAGATTTTCTGCCCTGATCTCGAAAGAAAAAAGACTATTTGTATGATTTTTGTCTGCAGCCAATCCCCCCAAGCGTTCCTCGCGTTTAATGTGATGAGGTGACAGCCAGGATTGCCTGTCTGTACCAGTTCTGAAAAGTGAAGCCAAATACTGAGGTGCCTCAAATTTTCAGCTGGCCACCAGGGGGCGACTCCTCTCTGGTTGTATAGAAGGCTATGAGAAAATGGTCCTACTTCTCTCTGCTGGCCACCAGGGGGCGACTCCTCTCTGATTGTATAGAAGTCTATGAGAAAATGGTCCTACTTCTCTCTGCTGGCCACCAGGGGGCGACTCCTCTCTGGTTGTATAGAAGTCTATGAGAAAATGGTCCTACTTCTCTCTTGATGTATTATCTCAGTAAACATTGTAAACATGAGTTTATGGTCTCAATCTCTAGTTTCAAGTCTTCTTCAATCCAGCATGATGTTCATTTAGTCCATTATGGTCCATTTAGAGTCCACCAGACCAGAAAGCAGGGGATCGGATCTTCATCGTCTGTTTGATGCCGAATTAAAGATTTCAAAACGGTAGTCAGGTGACGGGTGATTGTTGAGTCAGTCAAAAACAAATACATGGTGCAAATGGGCTTTCCCAGTCAGCATTAAATGGGATAACCAGAGTAGTTATTGCCGTCGTATTTTTAATCTAATCAATTGATCCGGGTCCCAGTCATGTCCACAGCAACAGACCTTTCTTTGCTTTTTCCTCCGTTTCATCTCTCGGTCCAGATTAAAACATGAGTTTCTACATAAATCCACACAGTGAGGGTTTCAGTCCGTCTGCCGACATGTCTTTTTTTAGCTCAAAATGTAATTTGACGAAACCACCGCAGCTTTAAAGTTGATCCACTTATTACAATGTTTGATTTCAAAGTTGGACTTGCAATGACAGATTTGTTGTCCTCGACTTTTTGAAAGTACTTTGAAAGTGGTTGAGTGAAGTCGAAAACAACCACACTTCTGTTTCTTCACAAGGGGATCACAAAGAGCCGGCGCGGCTGTCGCTGTTCAGCAGCCAGTCGAGGGCATTTGCATAAAAGTTGAACATTTCTCGCCCATATATTTTTCTCAAACTTTATGAGTCACGGCAGGCGACCATTATGTTTGAGGTTCACTTCACATAGAAAGGCATCCTGTTGCGCTTTAAAGGTGTCCGTCATTTCAGTTAATGATATTTAGAGACACATGAGCGACTGAAGCAGAATAGAAATCACAAATCAAAAGCAGAAACGTATGCCTCCTTTTTTTTATATTTCTCAAGTGCACTTCACTTCCACTGTGCTGGTGTTGTATTAGAAACTTGTGTGACTTTTAATAAATGCATTCATCTGTTTTAAGGTACGGTAAATCACATAGTATGAAAAACATGTTTAATTGTGCACTTATTAAGTGTTTTGTTGGCATATTAGGGCCACTGTAGGGGGGGAAATGAACCCAGAGAGGTGGGCAATATTCCAAGATTATGAAGTGGCAAATTTGCAAGATTCTAAATAAATATAGCCGATATAAACAAGTTGCTGGGGTTCTTAGGCTGATGGCTGGTTGTTGTTAGTTTTATTTATATGGGGTGAATGTTGGGCTAAGATGCTAGCTAGCTTAGCTTATACTTGTTATAGCCAATATAAACAAGTTGCTTGGTTCCGCTAACACCGGATGTTCGCCGCTAGCATCTTAGCCCAATCTGTTTAAAAAAAATTCCCCCTACAGTGGCCCTAATACACCGTGTGTGTGTTGTGTGTGTGTGTGTGTGTGTGTGTGTGTGTGTGTGTGTGTGTGTGTGTGTGTGTGTGTGTGTGTGTGTGTGTGTGTGTGTGTGTGTGTGTGTGTGTGCATGCACAATATGATCTAAAAGGGTTTTTTTTAAAAAAGGCATTTTTCTTTAAAGTGCAATTTATCACTTTAACAGCAGTAACCATAGGAAACAAAGCGGTGCACATTTCCGTCCTGTCACTCATCGGTTGAGCTGCCGTGGGAACAAAAAAAAAAAAGGCTGCCGGCGTCCGCTGAGTGTCGACTTGTCAGGATCGACTGCTGCTGTGTGATCTGAATGTCAGATCAGCTGTGAGCGGCGCCGGGAGGAGTCAGTGCAGCTCTTTCCAAGTCCCACCAAACCCTGCATGTGTGTGTGTGTGTGTGTGTGTGTGTGTGTGTGTGTGTGTGTGTGTGTGTGTGTGTGTGTGTGTGTGTGTGTGTGTGTGTGTGTGTGTGTGTGTGTGTGTGTGTGTGAATGCAATAGAACATCAATGCTGGATTGAAGTAGACTTGAAACTAAAGATTAAGACCATGAACTCATGTTTACTTAATACATCAAGAAAGAAGTCGGACCATTTTCTCACGGACTTCTATACAGCCAGAGAGGAGTCGCCCCCTGGTGGCCAGTAGAGAGAACGACAGTTTAAGGCACTTCAGTTTAGCTTCAGTCACAAATTAGCTTTTTTTTCTTTACTATTTTGCCTCTCTACTTGCAAAATACAGTTGGCTCGGCTTTAAAATAAGTTTAATCAATTGAGGAGCAGTTCTTCCAAATTAAACTGATAGAAATGTCCTTGAAGGCATCCAGGTCGCGGTTAGACTACACAATGAAAACAACTTCAGCTTTAGATCCCCCGGACATTAAAGCAATGACAAATGTATATTTACAACTGCAGCCTTTAAACACCCTTATCAGCACAGTAATTAGCCATATCCTGACTAGCTAAGTGGAGAGAGACAGATCCTGAGCACCATGACTGACTGCGGGATAATAATTTGATTAGTGAGTGTACTGACCAAGAACACAAACCAACAACCCTTGGGCAACATCTTAATTTATTAACCAGATGCAATCCTTTTGTTCGCTCCCTCGTTCAGGCTCCCTGAGACTTGCCCCGTCCCATTGGTCGACCGAGCTTGGTCCTGGAAGGAGGCTATAAAGCTGCCATTTTGGCAGGATTGATGAGGATCAATCACCAGGCTGGGAGAGGTGGCCCACCGGCAGCCTGACACTAATTACAGTAGATTGATGGCGGAGGATCAGACGTATGGAAGTGAAGAAATATCAAATCCTCAGCTCGCAGACTTAAAAAAGCCAGGTGATATGTTACGCTTAGAGGAGTCTGTCATGTGTCATTCTGTCAAGTTCACATCCAAACCGGTTGGACATTCATCAGCAAAGTGGTGCGAGGTGCTGTCAAGAGGTTTGGATGGAAGCCAATCACCACGAGATCCTAGACCTGGAGAGTCCCGGTCCCCAGTCCGTCACGTCTTATATCAACTCGTAGCTTCCGTTAGCTCATCCTTTTCTTTTTTGTGTCCTAAACTGTCCATCCATCGGTACATCCATCCCTCCATCTGTCAATCCATCCATCCATTCCCATTTGGAGTCAGGAGGAGTCATCTCCTTTCCGTCGCTTCGCTGATGATACTTCGCTTTATGTCTCCAAATTGCACCAGAACAATCGACTCACTTTTAACTTTATTTCAGATTTAAAGGCCCGGATGACTCAACATTTTTTTTTTACAGCTCAACCAGAAAACCACACAGAACAGAACAGAAGTACTTATACGTTTTTCAAGGCTCAAAGTGAGAGAAAGTGGCAGCCGAACCCAGCTTTTTGAACTTCAAGGCTCATGTTCGACATTTTCAGCATTCACTTAAAGCAGCATTTATCATTTGAAGACCATCTCCAAAGTGAGTCTATTGCTCTCTCTGAGCAACGCAGAGAGATGGATGCACGACTATTATGACAATCACCTTTGTTTTTTTCCCCAAAGAATACAATGTCAGCTACAATTACATTAAAAGTTTGAGAATAAAGGCTAAAAGGAGCTATTTTAGATTCCGCATTGATTTAAGTTCTGAGTTTGTAAGGTGCTCGCTCAATGGCCTTGCACCAGACTAGCTCTTCAAATGCTTTTAGTTTATAAACTAGTAAGGTTCTTCTATTTTAGTTCTTCTACAAAGCAGCACAAAAAAAAACATTTGGCAATGCTGCTTCTAGCCATTATGCTCCAAAGCATTCAGAACAGCCAGCTGGAGGATCTGTGAGAAGATGGAAAATATTTAGGTTTATATACTGAAACGAGAACTCCATCTACTCAGTCTGGATGTTACATAGTGTGTTTTAATGTTATGGTTATTATTATTACTATGTGGTATTTAGTATTATTGTATACAGTGTCTTGTGTACCTTTGGTAAAGTATTTGCATGTATTTTTTCTCAAATGTTACTTTATTAACATTTTACTGTTTTTTTGATTAATTTAGTGTTGTGTTTTATTTTTTTATTATTTTCTTCACTCAATTTGGTGCACATTCATCTTCCCTATATTCATCTATATCGACTTGTTTTTCTTTTTTTCCCCTGTTTGTGTCGTTTGTAAAGCACTTTGAATGGTATTTAATGTTTGTAAGGTGCTTTTATATAAATAAAACATGATTTGTCTGATTGATTTAAATAAATTTGTTAATCTGCAAACAGTTAAACAGAAATATACCAATATTCGTCTTTTTATTCGATTACGATGCAATGTGAATAGTTCTAAATAAATGTTAAAGACTAATATTAAGATGCAACAAACAGATCAGGCAGAAATGGTGAACTATTGGTTTCTGTATTAATAAACCGGAACAATTTCACAAGTGAAGTCGTCATATTGTGCTTAAATTAGGATTCAGTGCAAATATCTATTTTATAAAATTCAACGGGTCGTAGTCTGGCCACCCCAGGATTACCATAAAGGAGGGTACATGTCTGAAAGGGGATCTAGTTTCTCACCCAGGGAGTGGAGAAGGGAGAGATGACGCTCTGCGTGAGGATGAAATTATAACCCACTTCTGTAAACATATCCTCCGACTTATTGATCAAGAAGACGAAAATCATCCCCTTGATGTTGATCGGCTTGGATAATCAGCAAGAAAAAGAAATTATAATACAATCTTATGCTTCACTTCATTCAGTGACACAACCAACATTTTTCTACAACAGTGAGAAAAACATCCACCTCAGCTTCCCGTCTATTGATTTTCAGAGAAACCATCGAGCGTCGACGTGCCCGTCTCTCCTGGTGTCACGTTGTCATGTTTACCCGCTCTGTATTAACCTCGGGCGACATCAGTCCAAACTGGCTGCGACCTGCGTGACCCGGTCGGGTCTCTGTGGGTCTGGACAGACCGGTCCGGGTCCCAGAGCCTCGGCAGGATCGTTGCCATCATTGATCAGCTTCATCACAGAGCTGCTCCACACCATGTCTTCCTAATGCTTAAATGTACAAGTGAGACGGATTGACGACGTGTGTGGGAGGTTTGCAAAGTTTTTTTTTTTTTACGTCAATGAAAGAGACTCAATGGCTGCGGGAAAAGAAAACCTCCTTTCTCACCTCTGAACAAAACCTCCTCACCCTCACCTGCAAGTCCTCAAATTCTCTCAAAAGAGTACGCCGTCTTTGAAAGCAAATCCATTTCTGCACCACAAAAGAGCGGTGTAGGGTAAACAGCACTGCGCAGACAGCTGCCACTGAGATACTGTGGTGTGAGGTTTGAGCTGATGGATGATCAAATACATGCTCTGCCCTCGTTTTCATCCTGTCGCTGCTATCTGGACCTTTTCTTGCATTTCTTACAAGCCAAACTGTTTCTCAAACTCTGCTGTATACCTGCAAAAAAGGGAGCATTTTGTGGGATGATTTACATGCAGAAGCTGTAGGCAAGATTCAGGCATCAGAAGCATTCTAGTTTTTGAGTTGCAGTTCCAGCAGGTTTAGGTTAAATGCTGGTAAACAGTCCTAAAGAACAGAGCTAAAGAGGCGGAGTATTGCAGAACCCAATGATGTAGGTTTTTATTGGTTTGACATTGGGTTTATTGGTTTATCCGGATATCCGTTGGCTACAACTAGAAATGCAGTCGAGGTTTATCCAAGATGGTACGTGCACAGGCTTGCTTATTCTATTCTTGCATTTGATCTACAGGTGCAGAACCTTTATTTTTATTATTAGATTTTTGGTTTTCTTGCATATATCATGTTTTGCAGCATCTGTATCTTGCTTGAAGTCCTCCCGGATTATATTTTTCATGAATGATCCAAATGCAGCAGCATGGTTGGCAAAGTTTCTAGTTTTGGTAAAGTATATGTGATTTATTGCATTGTGACTAAACATTTCAAAACCACTGGTGTGGTCTTTTAAATGTGTATATGCATAATTATTCCTCTTCTTGACATACAAAATTCAGAAAATGAAGAGAGAGAAAGATGAAACATATACAGCTGCTAAATATAGGCAACACATTTTGAGCTTTATTCTCTCATAAGGTGGTTTTCTGACACAGAAGATGTTCTCAAACCGACATGATGCGTGAGATCTTTATGAATCGATCCGGTCTTCTTTATTTTTTTACTGTAGGGCGAGCGAGCATCACTGAATAACCGGCAGGAGAGAGAGAGAGTATAAAGACAGAGCTGTGGGAGAGCAGAAAGCATGAGGGGATTGTGATGAAGAGCATTAGGAATAAAAGAGAGGTGCTGTGGAAGAGGGAAGGCTGAAGAGGAAAAATGAGGACAGGGTTAGGGTTAGACATGTTTGTGTGCGAGTGAAAGGAGGAAAAGAAAAGAAAAGGAGGAGAGAAAGGAGTCCGAGAGGAGAAGGGAGGAGGAGGAGGGATGATGATTTGCGGCTCTCTCCAGTGTGCTAGCGTTACAGGAATGGCCCTCCAGGGCACCATGAAAAGCCTCTTGATTGTTAGGAGTGGTAACTGGAGCCCCCGGCTTCTTGCCCCGATAGATCTATTTACATTTCAGCGCCTGGACCCCACTCAGAAAAAAAAAAAATTATACGAGGCAGCCGGGGCATCAATATTTTTGTAGCAGTTATGATCCTCCTTTCTCCAAACCCCCCCGACGACGACTTCAAGCTGCTCAGTCATTGGCTGGCTTGGACATTAGTTTACGTTATATGTCACATCTGATTGAGCGTCGCACCACTATGATTACTTTCACGTCATTCCAAATGGCACGGCTGTCACTTCATAAATTTAAAAAAAGGTTTGAAGACGAATGTTCAACCTGAAATTATAAATGGCCTTCTGGGTTGTTAATTTCTGCTCAACTCTGTAATTACCCACACTTTCTCTCTCGGCCTCCTAGAATCCACCTCTGTTCACTTTCACCAAAAAAACAACAACAAAAACCTATTCAGTGTCATCTGGGGGGGATTTTTACACAACTCTTAAATCAATTCTCACTCCTGCTTTCCAGCCGGTCGTTGGTAGCGGCCCACAGGCGGTCCGACCTCTAAAACCTCAGTGCTGCTGTGTGGACGGAGGTTATAGTGGCCGGAGAGTTTGGAGCAACAAATGCTACCGTGGCAACCGACAGGAATGTCATTAGTTTTGCATTTAATCCTGAATCAAAGTTCATCTGATGTGATTAAGGGATCAGCAAAATCAGTAGGGTTTATCCTCTGGGAGCCATGAATGTCAGAATATATCCAATAGAAGTTTCAGTCCAGACTGTATGAAAGAAGGGGACGCCGTCATGGTGACGTCACCCGGTGGTTTCTGGACTACAGTTCGGCATTTTGGCCGTCACCATCTTGTTTTTTTGCAACCAGTGAAGGAAGTGACCATATTTGGACTGTGGCAGAGCGACGGGTGGATCTGATGATAGATATTGATACTTTTACTCAAGTGAAAGATCTGATTTCTTTTCCACCTCAGCTCACGACGTCGCTTTAAATGCTTAAGGATGACCATTAACTTCTTTTGTTTGACCATATATTGTCCCAGAAATAAATGCGATAAACGGTATTCATCATTTTAAGATAATAATAATTTGCATCATGCATGTGAACTCTTTCAAAGAGCAGTGAACCTTTAATTTGTAAAAATATTCAATCATTGTTATTGCTGATTTAAATGATTCATTTAAATGAAAATATACTAAATAAATAAAACAAATAAAAAAAAAATCATACAACAAAAACAACATATAAAAAATCTTATAATAGTAGGGTAAATCCTGCTTTTTTTCTGCTGTTATGTTGGTGTAAATGTTGAAGATATTCTTGTGTAAACAAGCGTGTAAACACAACATCAAGGTCATATCTATACCGTAAAAATGTGGAGTATTCATGATTTTTTAAAGCTTTTCTTGCATCTTGCTGTAAGATAATTTATGCTCAAGCTTCCTCAGATTTCCCAAAAGGAAAAGAGGCAGCAGCAGCAGCTCAGGGCAGCCGGCAGATATCCACAGGCAGACGGCCCTCAGTCTTAAGTGGAAGAGCAGCAGCCTCTCTCCCATTTAGGATAGTGGGCTATTTAGCCTGACAGCCATTAAATATGAATTAAAAACCACACAGGCCTCTTTGCCTTCGAAAATGTCATTACATATCTTCATGGCGGCCGATTGTTGAATAAGCAGTTTGCAGGGCTCCCCTGGGGGGGCAAGGCTGGGGATGGGAGTGGAGTGGGAGGGGAGGAGGGGGGAGAAACCGGGGTGGTCAGATGAGTGCTGGAGTGGAGAGATGGCAGGATGGGATAGAGGGACAGATGGGTGGAGGAGTGAGGAAGGAATGAGAGGATGAGTGGAGGGATGAAGGGAAAACAGAAGGGGAGGAGTGAGTGGGGTGGGGGGGGGCATGGAGGATGGAGAGAGAGAGAGAGAGAGAGAGAGAGAGAGAGAGAGCAGTGGAATAACCAACAGGCAGTAACGGATGAGTCCTAATAGCAGCTGAAATGGAATCTACATTACAGGTCCTAACTGAGTGCAGTACTTCAGGGCCCGGGTCCCCGAAAGGAGCAAATAATAGCGCCGGCTTGAAGTGGTGCTTCAGTTTCTCTCCAGCAGATGAGGGAGATGTGTATGGGGGGGGGGAATGAGATTGAATGGGGGGTGGAGGGGGGGCTTCTTAGTATTTCCAGGGTTGTTAACAATGTCTCCAAAGGTCAGCGTGTGCCACGCCGTGTTTGCGGCGGTGGCAAGGAAGCAACAAAACAGCCGAGAATTATCCGAGCTGCACCTTCACATTGTGTCGGCTGTGTGTCGTTCACGTAAATTCACGTATTAAACATCGTTTTTGTCGCATTCTTGAATACAGCTAATTTCACTAATAAACATGCTGTATCCCACCATTTAATTAGGTTATTTTCTAATAATGCGGCAATTGTCATCGCCAGAGGATGCTGGGTTGTTGTTTTCTTATTCTTTTCTTTCACTTGACTTCACTTTGCTTATATATATATATATATATATATATATATATGATGGATGGATGGATGGATGGACAGTCATATATGGGGACAGAGGGCTGGATGACGACCTGAACGTGACAGATGGTAGAAGCAGACAGACAGACAGACAGACAGGCAGACAGACGTGAGCGACCAGTGATTGTTGTTCTATTGACCGTGTGATTGGTCGATACATCGCTGCGTCTGAAACATTATCTCCCGCTCTCAGGTTGTCCCGAGCCGTCTGCAAAAACAAAGGAAAAGGCCCGAACACAGGCATGTAAGCAACCGCTTCTATAGGCAACACAGGCATGTAAGCAACCGCTTCTATAGGCAACGCAGGCATGTAAGCAACCGCTTCTATAGGCAACACAGGCATGTAAGCAACCGCTTCTATAGGCAACACAGGCATGTAAGCAACCGCTTCTATAGGCAACACAGGCATGTAAGCAACCGCTTCTATAGGCAACACAGGCATGTAAGCAACCGCTTCTATAGGCAACACAGGCATGTAAGCAACCGCTTCTATAGGCAACACAGGCATGTAAGCAACCGCTTCTATAGGCAACACAGGCATGTAAGCAACCGCTTCTATAGGCAACGCAGGCATGTAAGCAACCGCTTCTATAGGCAACACAGGCATGTAAGCAACCGCTTCTATAGGCAACACAGGCATGTAAGCAACCGCTTCTATAGGCAACGCAGGCATGTAAGCAACCGCTTCTATAGGCAACACAGGCATGTAAGCAACCACTTCTATAAGCAACACAGGCATGTAAGCAACCGCTTCTATAGGCAACACAGGCATGTAAGCATTCGCTTCTATAGGCAACACAGGCATGTAAGCAACCACTTCTATAGGTAACACAAGCATGTAAGCAACCGCTTCTATAGGCAACACAAGCATGTAAGCAACAGCTTTTATAGGCAACACAAGCATGTAAGCAACAGCTTTTATAGGCAACACAGGCATGTAAGCAACCGCTTCTATAGGCAACACAAGCATGTAAGAAACCGCTTCTATAGGCAACACAGGCATGTAAGCAACCGCTTCTACAGGCAACGCAGGCATGTAAGCAACCGCTTCTATAGGCAACACAGGCATGTAAGCAACCGCTTCTATAGGCAACACAGGCATGTAAGCAACCGCTTCTATAGGCAACACAGGCATGTAAGCAACCGCTTCTATAGGCAACACAGGCATGTAAGCAACCGCTTCTATAAGCAACACAGGCATGTAAGCAACCACTTCTATAGGCAACACAGGCATGTAAGCAACTGCTTTTATAGGCAACACAGGCATGTAAGCAACCGCTTCTATAGGCAACGCAGGCATGTAAGCAACTGCTTTTATAGGCAACACAGGCATGTAAGCAACCGCTTCTATAGGCAACACAGGCATGTAAGCAACCGCTTCTATAGGCAACGCAGGCATGTAAGCAACCGCTTCTATAGGCAACGCAGGCATGTAAGCAACCGCTTCTATAGGCAACACAGGCATGTAAGCAACCGCTTCTATAGGCAACACAGGCATGTAAGCAACTGCTTCTATAGGCAACGCAGGCATGTAAGCAACTGCTTTTATAGGCAACACAGGCATGTAAGCAACCGCTTCTATAGGCAACACAAGCATGTAAGCAACCGCTTCTATAGGCAACACAGGCATGTAAGCAACCGCTTCTATAGGCAACACAGGCATGTAAGCAACTGCTTCTATAGGCAACGCAGGCATGTAAGCAACTGCTTTTATAGGCAACACAGGCATGTAAGCAACCGCTTCTATAGGCAACGCAGGCATGTAAGCAACTGCTTTTATAGGCAACACAGGCATGTAAGCAACTGCTTCTATAGGCAACGCAGGCATGTAAGCAACCGCTTCTATAGGCAACACAGGCATGTAAGCAACCGCTTCTATAGGCAACACAGGCATGTAAGCAACCGCTTCTATATGCAACGCATGCACACACTGGAGGAGCTGAATATAGCTTTGCTCGTTTTTTGCAACAAAAAAAAAAAATCCTATTCAGTCCAAACCCTCCTCATCTTCCAAACAGCAATATTTCAGTCGAGCCTCTCCACACAGAGGTGCACAGCTTCACTTACACTCTCCTTTCCCCCTGCATCTCTGTGTGTGTGTGTGTGTGTGTGTGTGTGTGCTTTCACTCCTGTCAGTCCACTTAAGGGCCTTTGGTTTCAGAGGAGGCCATTGTATTTCCTCCATCGCCTAGCAACCATCACCAAGGCCGGCACTCCATTGTTGCGGAGGCTGAGCACCTGAATTGCCTGCTGCCCGTTTCTACTTTTCAAAATTGTACTGTAATTTCACAAAGTGGTGTTTCAGCATTAGAGAGGGAGGGAGAGAGGCAGCCACGCTCCAATTTGGAGGGCTATGAAAATTGGGGTTTGCGGGGGGTTTGGGGGGAGAGGGGGGCTTCGTTTGGTGGCTTCACATCTGGAGGAACACAAACAGCGGAGAGACGGGCGAAGACGTTCACAACGTATTGTGCATTCAGCGAAAATGAAAACAACGATTCTTATTGTTGTGTGTGTGTGTGTGTGTGTGTGTGTGTGTGTGAGAGAGAGAGAGAGAGAGAGACAGAGAGAGAGATTGACAGGAAGTGAAAGGGTAATAAAGAGATGCCTGTGAGAGCTTTTGCTTTTTCTTTTGGAGTTTACATCAGATTCATAGTTTCCTTCATCGTTTGTTGAAATGCACTTTATGGGAGAAACTGATGGAGAGAGAGTGAGAGAGAAACCCCACAAAGACAGGCAGACAAAGAGAGAGAGAGAGAGAGAGAGAGAGAGAGAGGAGATGCAGAAGGAGAAAATGTGAAAAATATGAACAGAGCAACATGTGGTGGGCGGGATCTGAGCGTTGAAAAGGTTTGTGGGCTCGATTTTTCCTCCGTGACGTCACTTTAACACAGTTTCCTTGAAAAGCACCTGTGTGCATGGGGGCTGTCTGTCTGTCAGTTCTGAGTAAAAACATAACCCATGCCAGCAAAAACATATCCAACAGTGTTCTCCACCGGCCATCGGAGACAGACCGAGTCCTGGTGGGTTTTTTCTTTCGTATTTTTGCTCCAACGTCGTCTTTCACCGCTGATCGAGATCGGCCCCCGAACTCCATCGCGTTTCAGCATCTCTTCTATGATACTTCTTCTTTCTTTTTTCTTAAACATCCTTTTTGTGAATTCAAATTAGTTTAATTTATTTAATTTTTTTTGACAAATGCTTCCTCTTTTGTGTAGTGAAAATTGCTCTTTTTGTGTGCGCCTGCAATCGACGCACTTGCGGATGACCCGGGTTGCCTAATTCAGAAATGGTAAGATGATTTTGACCTTTTAGATAAAACAGCGTATAGTGTATTTTTTTTATTGCTTTGACTGTGACATACCGACAATAGCTACGTCAACTTTTTTCAATATTGACTGTTTTTTTCCTGTTTTGTCGCAACAATTTTGCTGCCGATCCAAAGACATATTCCACACTATAATTCATGGCTGTCTTGTGATTGTCTGTCAATGTCACCCGCTTTCTCTGATTGATTTTCAGTTGAACAACCTCGTCTCTGCGTCTCCCTGCATTTAACATCAAACTGCAGCTCAGATCCTGAGAAATCTGGTTGTTCCTAATCATTGCCTGGAAAAGCATTTAAAATACAGGCGGTGAGCCGCCAGCATGCACGTCTTAGACGGGCACCACACTGACATATTGATGTGTGCACACACAAATACAAGCAAACACACACACACACACACACACTTGCAGCTCAGGTTTCATTGAATCTGTGCACACACTCACACACACACAGAAAGGTTTGTCTGTGAAGAAGGTCTGGTGAGATGGCAGCTCTGTTGGCCGACATGATATCAAGTTTCAGTAAATACTCACCTCTTGCTCTGCAGAAATAGTTTATTTTTCTTGCTTTCTTCAGACAGAGAACATATCGAAAAATAGACTGTAATATGTGATCACTGTAGTCCATCACTGTGATGTGTCCATTACTGCAGTCCATCACTGTGATGTGTGTCCATTACTGCAGTCCATCACTGTGATGTGTGTCCATCCTTGTAGTCCATCTCTGTTTTATGTGTCCATCACTGTGATATGTGTCAATCATTGTGATATGTGTCCATCACTGTGATATGTGTCAATCATTGTGATATGTGTCCATCACTGTGATATGTGTCAATCATTGTGATATGTGTCAATCATTGTGATATGTGTCAATCATTGTGATATGTGTCCATCACTGTGATATGTGTCAATCATTGTGATATGTGTCAATCATTGTGATATGTGTCCATCACTGTGATATGTGTCAATCATTGTGATATGTGTCCATCACTGTGATATGTGTCAATCATTGTGATATGTGTCAATCATTGTGATATGTGTCAATCATTGTGATATGTGTCAATCATTGTGATATGTGTCCATCACTGTGATATGTGTCAATCATTGTGATATGTGTCCATCACTGTGATATGTGTCAATCATTGTGATATGTGTCAATCATTGTGATGTGTCCATCACTGTGATATGTGTCAATCATTGTGATATGTGTCAATCATTGTGATATGTGTCAATCATTGTGATATGTGTCCATCACTGTGATATGTGTCAATCATTGTGATGTCTCAATCATTGTGATATGTGTCCATCACTGTGATATGTGTCAATCATTGTGATATGTGTCATCACTGTGATATGTGTCAATCATTGTGATATGTGTCAATCATTGTGATGTGTCCATCACTGTGATATGTGTCAATCATTGTGATATGTGTCAATCATTGTGATATGTGTCAATCATTGTGATATGTGTCCATCACTGTGATATGTGTCAATCATTGTGATATGTGTCCATCACTGTGATATGTGTCAATCATTGTGATATGTGTTTATCACTGTGATATGTGTCAATCATTGTGATATGTGTTTATCACTGTGATATGTGTCAATCATTGTGATATGTGTTTATCACTGTGTTTGGTCCATCACTGTGATATGTGTCCATCACTGTGATTTATCCATCACTGTGATATGTGTCCATCACTGTAGTCCATCACTGTGATATGTGTCCATCACTGTAGTCCATCACTGTAGTCCATCACTGGGATATGTGTTTATCTCTGTTTTATGTGCCAGTGAGAAACCACTGACTGCACGTCTTCCCCTCCAAAGCTGGCTTCAGATGTCTAAAACACAATCATTACACGTTAAATTATTGATCACTATTGACGACGTGCAGTCTTTACCTGGAACCTGAAGACTTTATGGACGTGGACTTGAGTGCAGGATACATGCGAGTGGGAGACATGTTAAATGTTACCTTCAGATATAAGATACTTTTCATAGCTTCTTCCAATAAGTAATCAATTGTATTTGGATTCTAAAACTCTGGACAGCTTTTTATACTGTTGCTAAGACGACAGCTTCACCATATAAACGTTATTATAGACAGGAATAATAGGCTGAATGGTTTCGTTTATATTATTTCAACGGAGGTGCAATAGCTATTAACTTGCTCACAGCACCCGTTCTCCTGACTGTTCTCCTGACTGTTCTCCTGACTGACAGCTGAATCAAACTGACATTGAACCGATTAACGCTGACGTCGGTACGGACGGCATGCAAGCGGGTGTTTTCTCTCTGTTTCAGCGTGCGGGAGGGAGGGGGGGTCGTCACCATTCTCACAGTTTGTTCTGGAAGGTGACCCTACGAGGCCTCTGTGGCGTCATCCATCCCTCGGCCTCGTCCTTCCTCCAGAACACGCTGAACCTTCCTCAATGTTTCAAGGAAGGTAGAGAATATTGTGCAGAAAACGACTTTATGATTCCTGTTTTCAGAAAATCGGTAGATGGAGCATAAGATGAAGACGATTACAGTAATTGCATTAATAAGCCCTGAAGCGGAACTCGTTCACCTGGAAGTGTTTTTTTCCCAACGAGTGCATTTAACAGACGGTTACTTGACAGACTGCCAACCGATTCATTTAATCTCTGTGTGAGCACAAGGAGAAGGCCGCTCAGGACTGCCAGTCCTCTGTGAGCAAACACTCGCCGGCCTTCGACAGAGAGCTTTGGAGAGCGTCGAGGAAAGTTTCCGTTTAGAAGGTTTCGTCAAGAAAAAAAGCTCCTTCAAGCTCTCCCTCGTTTAGCTGGCGGAGGCCACCTTGAGTAACGAACGGCGCGTCGCCCATGGCAACGGAGCTGGAGGGAGTGTGCACTGACATGATAGTTGATAGTGAATTACTATGCATTGCGTTGATTAAATGATGCTTCACAAGATTTGACTTCACAAAGAATGAAGTCTATGAGACGGAGGACGGTGAATCTCATGGCCTTCGCTGTCCGGATGAGTCCTCAGCAGCATGGAAGACTAGTGATTTTGTTGTTTTTGTGGTTGAACTGACAACAAGTCATTGTCTCCCTCACTGCTTTGAGACACAAGCGGGAACTCAAACCAAGCCACGCTCTCATTTCCCCTTCAGGTCGTCGCATCATAAAGCATCAAGTCATTTATATCTCCATGGAAACGTAGTGAGAATGCACCAAATGTTTTTTTTAAATATTAGATATTCTCAACTCAATATCACAGTGAAAAATGGCCCAAATAGGACTGATTTAAATGTTATTTCTTTATTGAGAGTTATTGATAGGTAAGGAATGGACTTATTCTCTACTGTGTGGTTAAACGTCTTAAGAAATTCTTCTGTGTTGGTTTTGCCGTGATGTTCTTTATGGATCGTTTAATTGTCATGTAAATTGACTCACGTCTGCAGGGTTTGAGGTCGGTTTATTCCGTCCCTTCTGTGTGGATGAGACGCAGCATCAAGTCCAATTTGACTGGTAAGAAACTTAAAATGGTGTCGTAATAACCTTTTTATCATCTCAAACGCATTGTTTTAATTGTGTTTTTAAATAGAAATAATACCAATCATCCTTTTTATTATTCCTAAAGTAAACATGGTTTGTTAAGATCAGAAAATGTTCTGTATTTGAGGGATTTCTGTTGATTGACGATGGTTAATAAAACATAAAACATACAAATGCATCTGTTGTCAGTCTGTTTCTTTTGTGTGTGTGTGTGTGTGTGTGTTTGGAGTTCATCTTATTTCTTTTCCCCTCCAGCTTAAAGGTTATTGTGATTAAAAAAACAATCTCTGGTTATCATTCTGATTGTGTATCACGTTAATTATTGGCCTTAAGTCAATACATCCATCAATTAGGTTTGATCGCCATCAATCCGCGCTGTAAGCCGGACCCGTTTGACAGCCTATACTTCAAGATATCGAACCACGAATGATGGAAAAGACCAAAGGTCAAAGGTAGCGTTGATATCAACCTCCTCTCCGATAAACGCATCTCTCTGGGACTCAGAATATTAAAATAAAGAATACGTCAGCTCCAAATGATGACTCTCAAACAGCTTTAATAACTCAAGTGTGACAAACAAAGCAAAAAGTTATTGCAGCTGGAAGGAACCAACGGCGAGCTTTACTGGGGGGGCAGCAGGGCTTTGGTCTGGTCGATCACCTTCTGGAAGAGCTTCTCCATCATGTCGCTCAGAGGCTGGACCTGGGCGTGGAGGGTGTCGGTCAGCGGCTTCACCTGGGAGTTGAAGTTTTGCGTCAGGGGCTTGATCTGATCCTCGATGTTGGCGATGAAGGGCTTGACCTGCTCCTGCAGCTTGGTGGCCTCGGCCTGGACCTTCTCCATCAGGGGCTGGATCTTGGCCCGGCTGTCATCCATGTAAGACCTGGAAGGAAGAGGAGGCGTTCTGTTAATCACTGCTGCTGAGTCTGTATTTTAATAAAGAAAAACAAACTAAAAATGCCTGAAATTGTGATTAATGTGACTTTGAAGGAAATGTGTGTTTTTATGCATGCATTAAGTCCAGGTTAAAGGTCACGATAATGTGAGTTTTATCTGAAACAACAACACATTTACTATCCAGAAAGGTGGTTTGCCTTTAAATTGTGTTTAACATGTAATTTTCCACCAAAAATATGACTTTTTCATTTTGATAAATTGCTTAAAAGTGACCAGTTGAGCCCATTTTTCTCAGTCATGAAATATCCCAGACATGAGATGTAAAAATGTCAATAAATAAACCTGCATTTTTAACATTCAGTTTGGAAAAAAGGGGAAATAAGCTCTTCTGGAACTTCCATATGATAGTTATACCTAAGAGCATAATCCTGTCATATATTCACCTCAAACTTATACTCCTGACTTCCCTTCAAACATGCCGCTTACACAGAGGAGAAGGTTGTGACGTTTCATCCCCACATTTACAAGCACAGCAAAGTAAAAAAAACGGATGAATTGTGTCCCGAAAGCAGCCGTGAAGGAGTGAATGCGTTGCGGTGGAGGTTGGATGATTTAAGGTAGACTTACTGGGCGCTGTTGGTGACCCCCAGGGCCTTCACCTTCTCCACCATGTCCTGGGTGGCGCTGGTGAGGCTGTCCGACATGTCGTTGATGAGCTTGGCGATCTTGGTCAGATCGGTGTCACGCTTCACCAGCGGGCTGGCCTCGGCGCCTAAACACACATGTCATCTCCTTAGTTCACTGAATACCATGAAAGCTCTTATTTTGAAAACATGCATGGTCAACTTTGGGCTTTTTTTATCTCATGAAAATACGTTTGTTTAGTTGCTTAAATGCCAAAGAAAAAGGGTTTTGCAGAAAATTAAGCAGATAATCAGATGTTTTTTACATATTTTATAGTGTAAATTTGATCTTACAAATACATTAAACGTTTATCCACTTCTTTTTTTTTTTAATTCATGAAAATATGTCTTACCATGAGCAACAGCCAGCACAACGAAAAGAGCGGCAACGAGGGAGGAGTTCATGGCTGCAGATGAGTGAAGACCGACCTGCAGAAAGTTCAAGCGTTATTCAAGTTGCAGAAATGACAATAAAACATTAAAATGACCTCAAATATAAGAACATTCCTGTACAACGGATGAGAAACACAAACCTTTAACTGCTGGGGTTCTCGGACCTGATGGTGCCTTCTGTCGGCGAGCCGGAGGGTTTTATAGCTCCACAGGATGAGTTCATCACGCGTAATCACCCTTTAATCACTTCCAACACAGTCGGAGGTGGAGGTGTGAGCGGAGGAGGTCAACCTCTGAGTTGGCTGAACCTTGGTGCTTCATAGCGGGACACAAAGTCCACTCTGTGTGTGTGTGTGTGTGTGTGTGTGTGTGTGTGTGTGTTTTACCTTTACTTGAATATTTCAGTTTTAAGACGTTAGTTATATGGTTTTATATATTTTTTTTAAATATACAATGAAATATGATGTGTTGTTATATTTATCAAACAAACTACCCACCAAATATGAAAGCATCTGCAATAACAAACCAGTAATTAGTGTATAATACTACTTGTATTTTTGATGACTATGGTCACATTTTGAGTGCTATACTTTTATGTATTTTTCCCTTCAGGTATTTCCACTTTTTACTCGAATAAAATACTGGGATTTGTCTTCCACTGCTGCAGAAGAGCAAACACTGTGAGTAACAGACTAAAAGACGTATCAACTGAGAGCAAGAAACGCCAAAAGATATAATAATATATTTAGATTTATATTTAAAGGCGCCTTTCAGAGCCCTCAAGGACGCTGTTCAGTGAATAAAAGTACAAAATAACATATTTCATATCTTACCAAGGCGCAGAATTAAACTATGAAATATACTGTATCATTTACATTTTAGAGCCCCAAGCTCGTTTTGAATGTGCCCTGTATTCCTGATGATGAGGGATCCATTCATACATGTAATCTACTTAACCGAGGGTCTCTTGATGAGACAGAGTGACTCTGTTGTGCTGACGAAGCCTTGATCACTCGGCTCCTATCAGCGGCCGTTGCCCCATTATGTTCCTCACAATCTGCATGATAATCTGCATGATGACAGCAGATACTCAAGTCTCCATGTGGCATCAAACCGGGGTCTCCAGACTCTTACTTTAAAAAAAACAAAAGAAAAACACCTCTATGTATTTGTTTGTGTGTTTTATCAGTCTTCATTTTTTGTATATTTGTGTTTACCCACATTGTGTCCTGTTCTTCTCTATTGTGTTGTTACAGCTGGATGCGAGGCTCTCTGTCTCTGCAGTGTCACTATGGCAACCTACATCCATCAGTTTTCCTACCTCTTGTACCCTACACTCTTTGTTCGGGGAACAACAAGTATAATAATAAAGCGATTACAAAGAAATACGCATATATTCCATATTGTTCATATATAGCCTTCTTGGATTCGGCCTTTTTAAAGCATGTAATGGTGAAAATGTCGTTGCAGCAGCTGTTTGTTCGACAGGAGAATTGAGTTCAAATTACCGAAATGATGAATGGTGAATTTCAACTGGATAAACTCAGCTCAGCATTTCATTTTGAGAAAAATATTCCGCCACAATAATGTTTTCCACAGTTTCATGGATGCGAGATCATGGTTTGTGTCATAAAGCTGCATTTACATTCTCGTCCAACATCCATGATTTTACAGTTTAGGTCAGTTATTATGTGATTTAAGGCCTTTAATAATATATTTTTGTGCTATTATAACACATGTATGCATCTAAATAAATAACATGACATAATGTATACAACTGGTCATTTTCATAGCGGTGCCTAGACCTCACCTCAAAATATCTAAATAAAAAAGTGTTCTATGGCTGCCCACCAGGGGGCGACCTCCAGTTCTGAGCAGTGAAGCCAATCTTAAGTGCCTTAAACTTGCATTCTGTCTACTGGCCATCAGGGGGCGACAGAAATAAGGCTGATTGTATAGAAGACTATGAGAAAATGGTATTATCTCCGTAAACATTGGAAACATGAGTTTATGGACTCAATGTGGGATGAATCTCTCTCAGGTTTCCTCAAATTAAGCTATACAATTGTTTTAGTATTGAGTATTGTTTATGACAGGTATGGATACTTTATACTTTATAAAGTACTTAGGTACTTAGTAAAGTTACTTTTTTTACCCGTTTACATCATTTCCCCGGTCATATCGTTTACTTGTTGAAAGTTTTTAAGAAAATCTATTTCATCATACTTTTTACTAAAAAAAATCTGATGTGTGCTTACATCAGCTGGTACCAACCTGTTTCAACCAATAGTATCAGCAGCCCAGAGCTGGAAAACAGTCAAATCTACATTTTGTCCCAACCTGTCTGTCCTGTTTCACTCAGAAATACGTCACTATCCGGAAGCTAGACGCTCTTGAAATGTTGTTTCAGCTCAACATTAAGGTTTAAACATTAAGTGGTGGCTTTCTCCCAGAATCTTTAGTATGGTTTGGTTGTAATCTCTCTAAAGCTGAAAACTACACTGCCAGTTAAATCATCTCTATGATGCTATGTCAAAATCTGTTTTCTTATGCTTCAAATACCAGCTCTACCTCCAGCACGGGGAAAGTCCATCAGACTCCCTTCACCTTAAAGTAAAATCCCTGTTTCTCCAGGGTTCAGTATTTCAGTCGTGCAGAAATCTCCCTGTTGGACCGCCACAGCAACCTAGTCCATAACAGAGACGTGTACAGACTCTGCACGACTTTCACTTTGCTTTTCCATCACATCATCTCTTCATGTTTTAAAATGTTTTTTTTTATCAGTCTCTACTGCACTGTGATCCCAGAAACCACCAGGTGACGATAGAACAACAGTCCTCTGTACCTGAGCGTCCACAGCATGCAAAACTTCAGTTTGTGTGGGTGTGACCGCCCTCTGTTGGTCATGGGAAGTGTTACGACCACATGTGGGACTGTATATACAGTATGTTGGAGTATGAACAGTCTGGTGGCTGCCTGGTCTAGAAGTAAAACAAATAAAACCCTCCTCATCCAAACCCGGTGAACTCGAGTCCTTCAGCCGCCTGTGTTGAGCTGAGTGGTGCACAGATGAACACACATTCAACCACTTTCTCATTTCAAGGCCAAATAAACAACCACACAAACAAAGCCAGAATGGAGCAAACTGTTTGCTTTTGCTTAGGTTTATAAGAGTGGTGGAGGAAGAATTCAGACAGTTTACTTTAGGAAACACACTACCGATACAAAAAAAGTCATCAGGAAAATGTACTAAGGAATGTACAAAGAAGAATGAAGGTCTTCAATGTAGGTATATATATATATATATATATATATATATATATATATATAAGATTATTACTACTCGTGCATTATGTAAAGCAGGATTTAACTGAATGGAAAAAAGTATGGATTATGTTCACCATAAAATCAACTTAAATGACGACCAATCTACATAGATTTAATGATTAACCGTTTTTAAATTTGAGTATATTTCCATGCAAACATCTTTATTTGAGACTGGCGTCCTGTCCAGAGTGTACCCTGCCTTCGCCCAATGACAGCTGGGATTGGCTCCAGCCCCCCCGCGACCCTAAAATACAGGATAAGCGGTAGAAAATGGATGGATGGATGGACATCTTTATTTGTAAAGTAACTTGTAACTAAAGCTGTCAGATAATTGTAGTGGAGTAAAAATGTGCAATATTACCCTCTGAAATGTAGTGGAGTAAAAGTACCTCAAATGTGTACTAAAGCACAGGAGCCTGCTTATTTACATTGCAGCACTAGTTTTTACCAGAAAGGAGGCCCAAAAGCCTTAAAAACAACAATTTATCCCGAATACTTCAAATAAAACACAGGTCATTATAAAAATTCATAAGCAGAGGGACTGAAAGGGGGGGATAACTGTAATTTACTCGTAACCTGGCAACGTCCGCGCCAACCTCTTGGCTCTTCTTTACGTACGTACGTTGCGTCGGCGGGTCATCATTGCCGTACACACACAGACATCATGGCGGACGTGTTGGATCTTCATGAAGCGGGAGGAGAGGACTTTCCTATGGATGAGGATGGTGATGGTAATATTAATGTGTAAATCCACCGTGGGAAGCGGACGCTCCGTAACTCGGGCGTCCCGCGGGATTTTAAATTACGATTTTTTTACGTTAAAAATAGCCGCGACTGAAAAAAGGCTACGGACGCTGACTGCGTGGTAGCAGGCCCCGGAAACATGCTAACAAGCTAACACGAAGCTAACAACGTACTGTTCATTCACATGCTGTTTGTGAGCTAAGTCGCGGCTGTTGCGAACTCTTTATGGTATTTTCCCCACAAAACACGTTTCTGAAAGTATATTTCATAGCTTAAGAGTGTGGTTTTCATTATAATTTAAGATATCTGTTAATCACAGTTAGCTTGTGTTTAGCCGCCTAGCGCGCTTATTGAGACTGTATTGCTAACAGGTAGCGCTAACGTTGCTAGTAAGATTCACAAAACGTACAAGTCAAACACATTCCCACGTCCTTATAGTATATTATCGAGTGTTTTGGTTGAAACATATTGTTAATTACAAACTGTTATATCATAAACTTAGCTTGTGAGCTGAGTTAGCTTGTTTTGAAACTTGTGAGCGCAGAGAGAGAGAAAGAACAGATGGAAGTTAGCAGCAGGATTTTAACTCGTTCGTTGTTTGTTCAAACAGAGAGCATCCACAAGTTAAAGGAGAAGGCCAAGAAGAGGAAAGGACGAGGCTTCGGCTCAGGTGAGTTTCCGCTGTTTGTATGTATGTATGATTTTAATACAGTGTGTCAGGCTCAGTCAGCAAATGTGTCCTGTGTTGCTGGTTTGCAGAGGAAGGAGCCAGATCCAGAATCAAAGAGGACTACGATACTGTGGAGCAGGACGGGGATGAGCCGGGCCCTCAGAGATGTAAGTACAATACATTTAATAGAACAAAGTTTAATGATGCTTTCACTCTGAAGATCCCACATCCCACCCAGAATACCCAGATATATCACGTTCAAGTGTGAATTGAAATAGATTTTTTTGTAACTTTGCACCACACTAGCAGACTGTAGTCTATTTATTATGGATATAATGATAAACATTTTCCAAAACAAATGCTCAACATGTGTGTTGTCACCAGTAATTGGCTTAAAAATATATATTCCATTTTCATCCAATTTCACAACAATACATTAAAATGTGTGCACAAAATTGACAATTAGTTTTCTGTTTACATTTTTCTCTTGTTTTACACTTTTATTGAGCATCTGTGGCTCAAATGTAATGTCGATACATAAGAGGCACAAACTGGAACTCTGTCTGCTTTGTATGATTAGGCCAGTATTTATTTGTACATTTTGCTTGGTATGGTAACTTTAGTAATCATTACAACTATTAATTTACCTAAAAGTCCTGCTTGGTTTATCATTTGACCTCTGATGCCTTTTCTTGTCTTGTAGCCGTGGAGGGCTGGATCCTGTTCGTGACTGGTGTACATGAAGAGGCCACAGAGGAAGACATCCATGACAAGTTTTCAGAGTTCGGAGAAATCAAGAACCTGCATCTCAACCTTGACCGCAGAACAGGCTACCTCAAGGTGAGACAGATAAACCATGCAGCATCGGCAGGCTTGTGCTTTACTCTTACTGTTGTATTTTTCTTTGACACAGCCTCTGGGCCTGATCTAATTGGCTACTAATGTTACTTTTACTTGAACAATGTAATCAATTATTGAGAGTTCAGCTCACTCTGTTTTGCAAACGACTTAATGGACAACTCGGATGTCAAACTGTGAGTGCAGTTCTTAATTAAAGGTCAGAAAGTATCTGATGGGATATGAAATTGCTAAAATTCTAAATAACTAGCTTTCTTTTAGAGTTAAACAAACTATTTCAGCACAAAAGATGCCGTGTAATAAAGGAAAGTTAGGGACTCCTTCGTACACCATTTGTTAACTTCATTTGAGAAGGGCCTTTCCTGACTAATTATGAAGAAAATTGAGTCAATCTGATGGGTAATCTAATTTAATATGGTTTAATTGTATTTCACATGCTGGTTTCGCACACGCCCTCTTCCTGTGAGGGGGATGATCTAAAGGAGGATTGATTCAGTTAGCGTACAATTTCTTGGTTTTTGCATCTAGCTTTAAAATTACAGTAGAAGAAAAACAGTTTTAGTTTTATAAAAGAAATGGTTTGCTTTAGAGCACACTTATATACTCTTTCAAGACCAACACTTAGCAGTGCAATTACCATTGATGGTGACATCACAAAGTATCGTGTGACAAGTTTGTATAGGGTGAGTTGGGTATCACGGCCTGTCATTAGTAGTTGCAATAAAGGAAGTGTGATTTTCTGTAATTGTCGTTATATGAATGTAATGTTCCTGGGAATCCCATTGGTTGTGAGAATCCAATCCCAGACTCTGTCATCTGTGTGTGTGAGAAAGAATGACAGAGGGGGGGGAATAGAAGGTGGACTACTGTTCCTGTATACATAAAAAATAGCAACCGGTGCATTTTTTTCTGCTGGGATGCAGAAAAGCACTTTCAGTGCCTAGTCTGCCATAAATTAAACACAGAAGAAGAAATCCGATATTGTACAATTCCAACTTTTAATTGTCTCACATCAGCGCCTGGTAAAACATGCTGACATGACAAAGGCTTTTGCAAATGTTTGCAGTGTTTATAATGCCTCCCCTCATACAGTATGGTGCATTCAAGCAAACACTGTCCCATTTGGGTTTTTTTTTTTTTTTTTTTTTTTTTGCTGTCCAAATGCAGAGCTTCAACATTCCTCTAAGCCACAAGGTGGCAGCATTGTTTTAGATATGAAATAAGAACAGACTATGATTGCCCCTGGAACTCTCTCTGCACAGTAATTTATGCTGGGAATGTCCATTTTAATTACAGGCTGGAGATTTAGTAACAATCTTGTACATTTCATTAGTAATTTTGTTTATGCTTTAGGGACATAAATCGTGTTAGCAATTCTTTTTTTAGTTCAGAATGTTTGCCCAGTGATCCCACACTGGCTCAGCAGGGCCGTTATGATGTGATAACGGATATGCTGCATTGTAAACTTTGAATTGGGAACAAAATTCCCAAGCAGTGTTGCCATAAATGAGCAATTACTCACCTGCTAAATGTTCCCTAGGGATATGCGCTGGTGGAGTATGAGACATACAAGGAGGCTCAGGCAGCCATGGAAGGGCTCAACGCCCAGGACATGATGGGCCAGCCTATCAGTGTTGACTGGGGATTCGTCAGAGGGCCTCCCAAGAACAAGAGGAGGTGAGTGTCGTGTGTGTTTGATGGTGGTGGCAGTGACTTCCCAGTAAAGTTTGGAGGATATCGCCCGACCCTTCGTGTTTGTGATGATAATAATGTAGCTATTTTTAGCTATCTAGATAAAAGTGATGTATGATTGAAATGATCCATTTAATTATTTTTTCCCCAACAGTAGAAGGCACCATTTTATCTTTTATTTTTCAATAACTGAACTATGGGTTGTTGTTGTTTTTTTTTTTTTAACAGGACCGGTGGAAGGAGACGCAGCAGAAGTCCGGACAGGAGGCGGCGTTGAGTTCGGCAGTCGTTATTGGCTTGGTTTATAACCCTCTTATCTCCTCCATAAGAAACTAATTTGTGTACAATGTTTTTGAGAAACAGTTTTATGGCATCTAGCTGTGCAATTTCAAATATCGGGATAAGGAATTTCGTAAAAGATGACAACTAAAATAATCAATTGGCTAACAGACGGCATTTTCAGTGTTTTTGTAAATTGATTATGCTTCTTTTGAAATGCAACAGAAGGATAACGAGTCGGCAATTTCACTTTCAACGCCGGCTTGTAGGTTGTGCATGTTTCTGATTCCCTAAAAGAAAAAAAAGTTGTTTCAGTTTTCTCAATGTTACGTGCATTTTGATGTTTTATTTTATAATAACTTTGGGTGAAAATTAAACTTTTTTTTTTTTAAAGGTACATGTTGTGTTTTTATTTAGCCCCCTGCTTATGACGTAGTGTTTACATCATCGTAGATGACCTCATCCAGGCGATGATGCCGCCCCAGCTATTTTGTCAGCTCCAAAACACCTGTCACTCCGGAGCCTGAGTGCCACACTCATAGGCTACTCGGGGCAAACCCCCCTCCCCCCTCCCATGCCCCTTTATTTCTCCACAGCCAATCAGCGAGCGGAGGCTCTGTACTCTGTCGTTCTCATTCGCTGTTTACTCCATTGGGGGAACATCAGTCAAAGAGCCCGCGGCTGCCCATTGGCTGTCGTGGATGTCAACGAGACGGCCTCTCCCTCTCTGATTGGCTGCACCGTCTTGTGGGCGGGGCTCAACCCCATCGGTTGACGTTGTTGTTGTAAGTGTGGTGGAGAGAGAGAAATTACTTTGTCGTTGGTGGTCCGGTTTTGGGGATTTTACGCGTAGTTTCCACCAATGAAGATGATAAAAAGTTAGGAACCGGTCGCATCGGGAACACGCGCGGTGTTCGCGAGTCGGCACGCGCCAGGAAACTAACCGGGGATGATGGAAAAAACATCTGCGAGGCCGCTGAAGGTAAGCGGTAAAGACGGGGGATACTCCGCTAGCTTACGAGATGCTAACGTTAGCTGCTGATTAGCCGGGCTTGAAGTAGCCACTTGTGCTAGCCAAGAAACGTTACGGTTCGGTCTACTTACCGGTGGAGGGGAGGGAGGGGGGGCAAAATAATAATAATGAACGTTTCTTCTCGATGAGAGTCCACGCACGCGTATGGTAGTTTCCGGTTGATTTTTTAAAATTGTCCCATCACATGAAAATAAAGTTATTATTAGGGTAGCCTAAAGTGTGAGGGGTAACGTCTCAAATGCGTTTATGTAAGCATGTGTATTGTTCGTTAGTGTGTTTTTTTTTGTGTGTCAGAGAATAGCCGTAGCCATAATAGCCGGTTCGGAGTCCACATTTAAATACAAGCCATCATCATGTGTTTTTACTAAGCAGGTTGCTGAACGTTACATTTAGCTTTATGAGCTGTCAACTGTAGCATTATGTTTACCCCCCCTCCCCAAGTTGAACAACTGAATGAGGAGATCATTTCTATATTCAAGCTTTCATTAGTTGCTAGCTTTATAACAGCTGGCAGTCACGATTCAGATTATTTTATTTATTTTATTTGAGGTGCATGCGTGATGTAACATTGACTTAAAGCACCAGTAAACTCACGAGCATGTTCCTAACTTAAGAAAAAAAATTCAGACAGGGTTTGCCATTAAGCTAAGTGGCTATGGCTGTGTGTGTGTGTGTGTGTGTGTGTGTGTGTGTGTGTGAGTGTGAGTGTGTGTGAGAGAGATAGACAGAGAGAGCAAGTACATGAACTGAGCACTTGGCTTATTTGCCCTCATTTCCAACGTGACCACGAAGAGAGAGGGTCGCGTTTCACTTTGAATTATTCAGGTCTTGTATGTGTGTGCTCTTTTGTCTGTCGGGACAGACAGTCAACATTGGAAGGGGGGGTAGGACAGAGGTACACTTTCCTGACTGCACTTGGTCTACAGGGACTGTTTATGTTGTTAAAAAAAAAGCCATATCCTGTTAGAAACAGGCAGCAGCAGCAGGAGTTACCTCCACTTACAAGGTTGATGTTAGGCGTAATGTTTGTAGGGAAATGAAATGCATCCAGCTTGTGTTCATTCCTTCCAGTTGCAGTGACGTTTTAAAATGTGGCACAAACAGGGATGAGGCGATGTAAGATCGGGTTTTTAAAAAACCCCACTGGGACTGAGTTAATTGTGGTAAATTTTCATTATCAGGGTAATCGTGAAGAGGCACGGGGATTTCATGTCATGATTATCCCGGCTGAAATAACCGTGATTCACGATATTATCCCAACCCATAATCATTGACTTTATACAACTTCAGGGAACTATTGTGTTTATTATTTGTTTGGCTCACAATCCAAAGTGAAAAATAGAGCCTGATAACGAAAATACAGAATACAAATCTATGTTATTTAACATAATTTATGTGCGTCTTATCTGTGATGCAATAAAATCATCTGTTTCTAAACAAAATGTTACTATATTCCATATATTTTAGTGCCATTTCAAGAGTTTTATGCATATATTGATAATTATTGGGATAATATCCCCAATTGCATTATTACATGAAGGATAAGGATCTTTTATGCCCCGATGTCTCTGTGAAGGTGTGTGAGGTGGCTGTCGGGCTTCATTATGCATGCCCTCAACACTTCAAGGAACATATTGATGCAAACAGCAGCACAGGGTCAGAGAGCACCTTAGGCAAGAATTTAAAGTAGGGTGTAGCATCCTTCCCCATTCAAATCAGATTCAAATCTGGCAGAGTGTGAAAAGAACAAACTATCCTGTGATAACACTTTGCTGTTGTTGTTTTTCATTTACCGCTAAACACAGCAACAGAAAACAAACATCCACCCGCTTGGTAAGCAATGAGGGAAGATAGTAGCAGTAGATAAATCCATTCACAGAACGAGGCAGCGTATTTAACGCCTTTGTTGCACTTTTGGTTGTCTTTAAACTATTAGAATCGTTGATCCAAATGAGAACGTTGAATTCACTGTTATCTTAAACGGCCACATCAATCACACACTTGTGATGCCTGGTGGGAAAACGGCAATCAGTCTGATGTGGCCAGACCTGGTGGCAACAGGATTATTGACACACCCGGCTATGTCATATTTTTATGGGATGGAGGGAGCAACAATCTAGTTTGAGTCTCAGTTTTAGGGGTTTAGTGTTACTATCTTAACTTTGACCCCCCATCTCTCACATCCTTCATATCTCGTGGACTGTTTCTGTGCTGCTGGACGGCTGTGGCTGTTAGGACTGGCTCGGTGGGTAGTGTTTCACAGGGGGCGACCATCCTGCTTCAGCAACGCAGAGGGCATGAAAATTTAAACTCTAAGGCTCTTGCCGGGCTCCCCCAAAACAGCTGCTCACTAAGTGTGTGTGTGTGTGTGTCGGGGATCCGGTGTCGGTTTCAGAGCGAGGACCGCTTGGCATCGAGGCATTCCCATAGGATCTCTCAAAACATGGCCAGATTAATAAGTAAGCAGATGAGTGCTTCTTCAGGTTAGTGGGGCAAACGCATGACTTGTTGTGCCGAGTGCACACGTTCCACTCGGTTTCACAGTGTGTGTGTGTATGTATGTATATATATATCTACACACACGCTCAAGCAGCAAAGCAAATCTTGCATCCTACTTGGTTTAAGACGCAGAGCTGCTTCCGTTATTGTCCAGATGAAGAAGCGATCAAGACGGGAACAGATGTGATATAAAAGAGGAAACCTTCATCCTCACAGCGAGACCGGAGGGGGGGGGGGGTCAATAGGTGGCTTGTCTCCGAGAGGCCTCTTAGTGTCCAGACAGCAACTCCATGAAACAGTTTGGAGCCCAACCCTAACCCAGCACGGCTGGTCGCCTGCCAGTCTTGTGACAGAGCAGCCCAGCTAGTGCCCAGGGCTGTTTGGGTCCGGAGACCTGGATCCGAGGCGTCTACCTGGGCCGCCTGCAGCTGCTCCACTCTGAACAACAAGCTGTGGGATAGTAGATGCTCTGGGAGCACATTGAGATGATTCACAGAGCTAATATCACAGTAGCGGTGACTGTAAAGTAGGGTGGGATGGTTTTATGAGGAAGACTTATGGTACCAACCGTGCAGCTCATAATCCCATACACAGGGTTGGTACGCGTCCTGGAAATCCTTGAGAAGTTTAGTGTGGTGTTTTCGAGGTTTGGAAAGTGCTTGGATTTAGAACAAAGTGCTTGAAATGTGTGTTGTATGTGATGACATTTATGATATAACAGAGAAAGAAGATCTCCATATCTGAGGGACTGAAAACAGCATTTTCTGACATTTCTTTATGAAAAATGACTTTTGATGATGAACAGATGATGAAAATAGTTGGTGATTATATTTCTGTGGATCTGTTAGTGGAATTAGTTTTCCTTTCATTTGTGGTCCTTCTGTAAAAAGCTGTCTCCAAACATCATGTGGGTTGTTTAGAGGACAATAACATCGCATTTAATGTGAGGAACAAGTGACAGAATAAGTAGACTGAATACTAAGGATTGGATTGATACAAATATGGAGAAAAAATACGGAGAAAAGCATGAAACTGCACCTTGAAATGCTTGAAAAGTGCTTGAATTTGACTTTGGAAAAGGTGTAGGAGCCCTTCATACAGCATGAGATGCTACAAGAGAACAGTGGCAATGAGAGCTTCCTATATCACTTACTTTATGCTTTTTAACCTTTCCCTCGTCTACATGCAGAGCAGATGATGATCTCGTTGTTTTATCTGCCCCATCAGAGCCATTAAACTGCATCACTCCTTCATTAAAAAATAAAGTGACTAAATTACCGTAACAAATCAGGTGGATCATGGTACATTGCATGTCAGCGAGCAGTGTTTCTTTCTTTATCGGTTGTTCTTGTCACGTCCGTGTTTGTGGCTGCTGTTTGTCCGCTCTGCCGTATGTATACGATCAAGAGCATGAACAACATGTTATCTTGTGTTGCTGATGTTAATCGGTGAACCTGCGGTACGGGTGGGTGATATTGCAGAGCAGTCCTGAGATAAAGATGATAAGATGCAGAAAAATCTAAAGTCTTGTTGGTTGTCTGACCTTTAAAAGAAAAGATGTTGTGTGTTCTTTTCATACACTTTCTGGCTCTTTTTGTGCTCAAATTTGTGAATAATTGTGAAATAAGTTTGTTGTATTGACCACTTCTGCCTCTTTTTAGATGACATGTTACTTTGGTTAATTGTAGACCTAACAATATTTCCAAGTCACTATTTTAGCAGCAGAGTCACTTTTGCCTTGAGTAGCTTAATGCTTGTTGCTCCTTTTAATGTAAATCAGGAAGTTGGAATATCTATCGTGCATTATAATGCATGGAAAAGCTTCTTAAGAGCCAGGAAACAAGTCATAGCTGGTGGCTGGTTTGAAAACCAACAGGAGGGTTAGATTTTGCTTGTGTCCGGTGATAAATTCAGCAGCTATCGCCGAAGAATGTCAACATTTACTGGTGAGTAATGTTTATTTCAAAGCGTTAAGGCGTGGAGCCGGTGAATGATGAGATTTGTAGTTTCCTGTGCAGACTAGAAGCCACCAGTCCCTCCCTCCCTCCCCGCCCTGCCCTGTTGATCCAGGACAGCGGGAGTAATCCCACACACAGCCCTGATGCGGGAGCCTGTCACCCACGATGACATCACACGGGGAGTGACGTTGAAGTCGCCCTGCTGCGTACAGGGCCGGGCCTGCAGCACGTGGGGGATTCACATGAGCATTAGTGCTGCCTGCCTGCAGAGGCTGGTGCCTGTTTAGCCACTGGCTTAAGATCTAGCTCGGCTTGGTTGACTTCACATTCAGGCTGACTTAGCATGAAGGGGGGGGTCTCGAACATTTGACTCGGTCTCCAGAGGCACGCCGCAGCTCCGATTTGTGTCTCATAGTAAAAACCTCTCTTGCAGCCGTCTTGTTTTTGTCTTTATAATTAAAGTTATTTCTAAAAGAGAAGGTTCTTAGGTCAATGTCTAAGAAATGTCTCATGTTCCTCAAGGGCTGATATGCAAATTGAAGCGGTAGTCATCTCGCCTGCTTTCTAAATGTGAATTATGTAATAATAAGCTCATTGTTTGCACACCAAGCAAAACAGATATTTTGGCATCATGGCCAAAACCCAGAGACATTCTTTGTTGCCAGTGTTAGATCCATCTATGAATAAGCCAAAGAACAACTGCTTCAGATCTTAGGTGTCCTTCTTGTTTATAAAACTGGCTATGATTGATTCTTTTATGTTTCTTTTGAAACAAATTGCTCACTTTACACAGCAGCTGTGTCATGAGGGTCAGGCGAGATCACGCATCACATGAAGATCCGTGTTCTCAGGAAGTGATGCGTTTCTGGTTCTGGTTCGTCTGAAAAACATCCCACCTCACGACAGCCAGCAAAAAAAAGGTGATGTTATCATTGGCAGTTAGCTAACTTTAGACCGCAGACGTTTGCATTTAACTGAGCTGATGTTAACTATTGGGAGTCAAAACTCTGCAAAAGCTCAAATTATTTCCTCTTCTTGACGTTTTTGATCAATGATAAATGAGCTAAATAAATCAGGTTTTGATTTGTTTCATGTTAAAGGCCACTTCTTGTTTCTTCATTGAAAGAAGAGCTTCTCTTCTCGACGATAAAATGTGTATTCACTCTTCTCCTGACTCCTGGCCTCGGGAAGAGTTTGATTGGCAGCTCCTTCAACCAATCACCTGAAAGCGCCTGCCGTTTTCCAAACAGTTTCTCAGTGACGCAGTTAATTTCCTCTTCTTTTCAAATCACATTTTCCCGGATGGGTTTAACTTCAGCCGAACACATTTCGATGTTTTGAGTCATCTTTGAGTTATTACTCTGGACTCATATTACATATTTCTGTATTTCACGCTTGAATTCCCCCCACAACCTTTTGGCTAATAAATAGGTGGGCAGCGCTCCGATGGATCGCAGAGGCTTGTGTTTCTTCACAAAAGGCTAGAAATCAATACGGAGGCTCAGGGCTGAATAAGGACTCCTCGCCGACGGGAGTCTGGAGTTTAGGTCGGCAGCTTTGGTAGAATAATGAAACCGATGCAGAACGTGAAGCAGCTTCCCCGTCTGCCTCCCTCACAGGCAGAACTACACTTTGCCCCAGATGCTTTCTGCAGCGGCCAATATTTAATATATATTTAATATTTAATTTGGGGTTTCTTTCTCATAAACATTAATGCATTGATAGCAGATTAGCTTTGACTTCCCTCACCACATCTTCTGCAGTTTCAGGTGTCCGCCGCAATGTCACAATGTAATGTGGTCCCTGTGTGGAATGTAGGAATGCCACTTATTGCCCCTCCATGTAAGCCCCCCGCCCCCTTTACAGGGCAGCCTGCTTCGTTCAGCTGTTAATTAGCGCTCCTTGACTGGCGATTACTGGACCAGGACCCTCCGAGGCCCGCTTTAATGGACTTCCTAATAACAGGCAGAAAGGAGGAGCTAGGATTTACAGCAAAATATAGATGAAATTCTTTTCACAGTTAATGTTAAGATGTACATATTAGGAGAACTCCTGTAGGCTAATTTAAAAAAAATGGGTTACAACTTACATTTTTTTTTTTTAAACTCTCTTTGTGTACATTTTAAAGAAAAGACATTCGATAATATATTATCATCATTATCTCAAGGCTGAATCAGAGGGACTACTGACCAGAAATGAGACACATCCTGTTTTTTTAGAGGAAAATAAGCAGCATTTTTTTCGCGGACTTGCGGCGAAGTAAGTGGATTCTCTGCTACACAATGACATCAGCTCTCAGACACTTTGATAAACACTGCTGCTCAGAAAGCTGCCCATTTCAGCTGTTGGCTGTTATTACTCTGCTCCAGTGAATATCAGTCCACACGAGGCTCGACTCTAAGACTTTAAATTTACACCTGAAAAGATGAGTTGATCTCGAACGGCACATCCTGTCTGTGCCGTGAAAACGTGACCGCCCTAACGAGTGCATGTATGCTGTGTTCAGAACAGGTTGACCTTGGAGGGTATCATTATCTTTTGCTTTTCTTTTCTTTCTTTTTTTTGTCAATGAAAATTAGGCCTTAACTGGGCGGGTACTTTGGGTGTCTTTTAAAGAAAGCACATGATGTCACAAATAAGCGATTGTCTTTTAATTGGGGCATTAGGCGTTCACCAGGGCGTTCTGTAGCTGACGGGGGTTCAGACGTTGCTTGTTTTTGGTTGCTTTTGAACTCTGCACAGTGACGTGTTTCTATGTTTAAACTGTGGTTAGGGGTTATTTTTAGACCACCTAAAACAAGCGGTTGCTCTGATTGCGTAGTTGTCTAGTGTCTAATGACCAAGGAGTCTCGTCCTTAAGAACAATAGAGTCGATCCGTTACCGATGTATCAGAAATGCCCCACCGATCGGCAAGAATACGTAGCTCTACGCCCCAAACAGATCGCTGGTTATATAGTTCATCATTTACGCTTCCGTGTCACTGGCTTCCAGATCCTGTACATCCTGTCCCGGCGGGTACTTTACACCTGTGGTTAAACCCTCCCGTGTGTCCTAGTTCTCCCTCATTGTGCTGCATTGTGAACGACGAATGCCAATGTTAGCTAAGTTATGTTAGGATGCATTAAAGCTGAATTTAGTGGGAAAATGAGGTGAATATAACGAGGAATGGGGCCATATGAAAATTTAATTTCACGATTATTCTGTAATGTCTATAATCATCATATATATGCTGAGCTTTTTTATTCACTTGTGTGACGATATTCCTATTATTCTAACTTATTTTTAGTGTTTTAACACGATAAATTCCAATTTCCCATCACTAATTTGAACCCATCGTGTTTATGGCGAGAAACTTGATTATATACAGCAATATAAACTAGACATTAGAGAGAGAATTATGTAAGTTTTAGTTTTTATTGCACTGCTATCACATCGATACCTGCTCTATATCAGCTGATATGCAAGTTCACGTATCAGAATCCATATCAGGAAGGAAATAACGTAATTAGATCATCTCTAATGATGGATTGTAATGATATAGCCAAACTTTTCTTATTCCTCATGTTGCATTTTTTGTTAAATCAGATGCAGTTTTTATTTACTTGCAGTCGCTCGGCCATAGAGTTCAACGCTACTTCAACCCGAGGTGAAAACACACTCCAAACAATAAAAGGTCACATTCATGATCTGTAAGTAAGATCTTGTTTACCTCATCTTATTTTGCCTGGAGCTCTCATGGAGGGGGGGGGGGGGGGGGATGGTTGCTGAGTTCACATGGATCAGGTTTGGATGTTTTCTGAGCCAGCAAGCGGGACCAGGAGGCCTGCGAGAGGGAGAAGTCAGGCTTGGCAAATTTTTGTGTGATGACTGGACAGCTTTCGGACGGGACCGGCTCGAGTGGCACGGCCTTGAGGGAGAGGGCAGGCGGCGGCGAGCGGCGTGGACTCTCTGACATCAGCTGCATTCAGACGGGTGTTGTCTTACGCGTTTGCATACACAGCCGCCCACAGCTGGCGGTCAAGCCTTCATCAGGGGCAGGAATGTGAATGCTCCACACCGCAAAAAATAATATACCCACTACAGGAATTTACTCAAACGGGTTTTGGTTTCTTTGCTTTAATTCCCACTTGTTTGTAAATGGTGAAGATAGTAAACGTCCTTATTTGGAAAGAAGATAACCAGCCCAGTTCTTTTTTTCTTTTATTATTTCTTTATTATTTTTCACATTTAACAAATAACAATTCCAGACATTCAATGGATACAAACTAATAATAATAATAATAATAATAATAATTGAACAGTAAAAAAAAAAATATATAAAAATTATTTAAAATATATAAAAAATAATAAATAAATAAAAAATAAATAAATAAAACCTCAACTATGGTCACAAAACATATGTCTCCTTTTCATACAGTCAAATCAAGATGAGCAGGCTAGGTCAAGTCGTGGTCAGAGGTCCATAAAATGTTCCCATGTTCTCAAAAATATGTCCAACTTATCTCGTAGAATATAAGTGTGTAGGTGTGTCGTTCAAGACGTGAAGTGTTACTCAAGATTTGTTTGAACAGACTGAACGTTGACGGTTCCAGTTCAGTAAGATACATTTCTTTGCCACATAAGACATCATCCCATAGTTCATGTTCCTCCTTTAGGTCTTTTTTTTAAGGAAACGGCTCCTCGTTCTCTATAATTCACATGTCAACAGCAGCTGTGTGGATGTTCTGTTTCAGTGGGGTTTATAGATTTTTCTCCAATGACCAGCTTTGTAGTATATTTCCTTTTGTCCGGGGAAATGGTCACACTCCGATTTACTGTATTGATTTCTGAGATGTAAACCAATAGCTGAACACACCGAACCCCCTCCTACAAACACATCCGCTCAGCTGGGAGAGTGTGTTCCTCCTCTATTATTAAAATATGTATTTCTATTGTATTTTATTTGTAAGGAGGGCCATATAGAATAGTTAACACATTTTACCATTTGATGCAGTGAGGAAGCCTAAGGCCAATCCGTCTCTTGGCTGTTCACACATTTAGTTAAAAATGCTTCATAAATGAGTGTTTGTTCTTTTTTTTCTTTTTTTTTTTTGACATTGAGAAAAGAGGAAGAGCATTAACCCGCTTTGCTGCACAAACCTCTCTCTCTCTCTGCAGCGGCCTTGTGGAAGCCAGAGGGGGTATTGACAATGCAATGCTCATCGTATGCTTTCACATTATGCAAGCCTTTGGAAATTAATGTGCCTACTTTACACTCTTCTATATGATGCATCCGGTCGCCCTTGAAGACAACTGATATTGCAGAAAATGATTAAAAAAAATGAAAAATCAGCTTTTTCTTCATTTTTCTATGCCATAAAACCTTTTTTTTAAGGACATTGTCAATAATGAAAGCCCCATAGAATTATATTACACTATACCAAGCTAGGATGTTTTTTTTGCTTTGTGCATTTAGTTTTTCCAAGGCTGTAGGGTCCACTGGTTCCTTTTGTCAACCCCCTCTGCATTACATGTCAAGCGGGACTGACAGGCTACTATAGCCCGGGCTCTTTTTTTTTTTTGAGTACTCGAGCAGCGCTGCCTTTTGTGCCGCTCCGTTGAGCTGAGAGAAAGTTGTGAAGAAGAAGAAGCAGGGCGAAGGGCTTGGTTTCCCCTCCGTCCCCGAGCCAGGCAGCGATCAGCCTCCTTCCCAGCTGTAGCTCGCTCCCTGTTATGTAATGAGTCAGTGTAGGCTGACTGGGCTCTCCGTCAGTAACCAGATTACAGCACTCTACAGATAAAGACGGCTGAAGGACAGCCATCACACACCACGCCTTTTTGTTTTCCCTCTTCTGGATGTCTTCCACCAGGAACATGTTGACTGTGACTTATTAGCGGAGAGCGAACGGAGCCCTGCTATTGGAGCGTTGTGGCTCTCCGAGGAGGCTGATCGCTGGCTTCACTCCTACACGTTTTCATGCGTGTTTGTGGTTGTCAAAACAATAAGCTTCGCCATATTGCAGTAAAGCACTCGGACTGACAACTCTGATAACTTAAGCGTGATTTAGTGGAGATGTGAGCCTCTGCAGATTCCCCTCATCAGCTGTCAGTAAAGCCCAACTGATACTGGATTTTTGACGTTGATATTTGATGGATCTCAGCCGATTCATGGACCGGCTGATTAAATATGCCAATATCACTGGATATAAAACATGTATTTTTGAAGAATATCATGGTTAGCGCTGCCAATGATGGTGTCGTTATAAAATACCACAGTGAATCATAAAGTACCTGAACAACAAGATTAAAACAATAAGAAATATAGATGCAATTTGACCTGACATTGACAGCATTTTATATAAATATATTTATATAAAATATGATATATCAATATCTAAAATATTTTAATCCATAATATCAACGACAGAAATCCCATATCTATCGGGCTATGGGGATTTATCAGCCTATAGTACTTATTCGAGAAGGATCACAAAACAGCCAAATAATTAATCTTAGATTTGTTTATCAATGAATTGTGACAAAGAGGCTTTTTATATTTGGAAAACCAACCTTCTTCGGCACTTCTGTAAGCCAATTTCTTATTTATGTGGAGACATTTACTCTCATATAGCTGCAATAAGCTGTTGTATCGGTCCGGCACTCGCTGCCAGTACTCATTGTTCTCTGCAAAGGTTTTTTTTTTCTTCTTTCCATCCCACCATCAAACCCAGACCGGAGACGGAGCACCGGGGCCGCCACTTATCACTCCCGCTACACCCGCCACGTTGCCCTCCCCTGTTTGCTTACTTTGTGTCCTTTATCTCATTACTCATATGGTTGTGTGAGGCTGGGAGGGTGTGTGTGTGCGTGTGTGTGTTACATTCGTTGAGATCACAGGAAAGTTTTTTTTTTTGTAATTGAACTAAAATAGAACTGACACATTTATAGCCGTGGTCATACACCACGTCCAGACCATTAAAGGGAAAACACAGAGCAACTCGGGCGGCCTCATTTGGTAAAGTTTCACCACGAGCTGAGCTGTTGGTAAAACCGCTGGCCGGGTCGTTGTGAAGTATCTGTTTCATCTGGAGTGAACTCCTCTTGTACTTTGACCCCCTCAGCTCCTTTTCCCTCTTGATTACAAAGCAAAGCCGGTGTTTCACACAGCGACTGTGCCAAACAGGAAGTGGTGAATCTTCCACGTTGGAGTCCACGACCCCGCTTCCCTCATCCACAGAGACCTGCTGTAGGTGGCTCAGTTGAACATGTGGACCACTGATCCGCATGCAAATAAAAATCCCATCCCATTAGAGAAATTCAAAATATTTGGAGAACGCTCTGTTTTTGTTCCACTCTCTGCTTGCATAGTTTTCTTCAGGGCTCGGTATCATTATTGAGCCATCCAGGACAATTTTTCTCATTCCTACCCAGGCAGTAACCTCCGGTTCTGAAGAGTGAAGCCGAAGCTGAAGTGCCTTCAACCTGAATTCTCCCTGCTGGCCACCAGGGGGCGACTCCTCTCTGGTTGTATAGAAGTCTATGAGAAAATGGTCCTCCTTCTCTCTTGATGTATTATCTCAGTAAACATTGTAAACATGAGTTTATGGTCTCAATCTCTAGTTTCAAGTCTTCTTCAATCCAGCATGATGTTCATTTAGTACATTATGGTCCATTTAGAGTCCACCAGACCAGAAAGCAGGGGATGCTTTAGGGGGCGGGGCTTATCGGTGCAACTGCCAGGTGTAATTCTGGCCAAACAAATTGCATTGCAGATCCTTTAGATAAGAAAATGTTTCGGCTCGATAAGGTCTGATTTATTTGTTCGCGTTATTAAACGGGTAGAGAAGATGCCACAGCTCCTCTTCAACATCATAAAAAAACATACAGCTCTCAGTGTCCTCGTAGGTGATGCCATATTGAGTGACCCTTGCATGAGTAACCCACACAGCGAAGCATGACAAAGCATTTTAGAGCACCAGCACCTTTTGCACATTGTAGGCTAAAAGGGTATTCTTTCTGCCCCCTTTTTTGTGTGCGTTCTACATTTTGATTGTCTTTATTTGTTTCTCTGCCTTGGTTTGCTGTGAACACTGGGTGATGTCCCGGCCTCACCCCCCAGGCTGATAACAACACGTCGGACCAACACTAATACCTGTCTCTATTAATAGACAGATAGTGTTAGAGTAGTAGTGGCAACGTGCGGTTGTGCTAATTTCTTCTGGCTTTCATTAAGCTCAGGCTGAATTGACATTTAGGTTGTTCTTCTAAAGAGACTGTGATTCAGATGTCTGGAACCGGGCTGGTTCATATCTAAAAATGTCCCGTTGGTGTATTGTCTTTATCTTTAAGAAATAATTGCCATTTTTAAGCTGTTTGCATTTGGCTTTTCTGTCACGCTACAGACTGTCGGGCTATTTTTAAATTCAAAGCAGTTCAGCTGCTCATTGGTCGGGTGGCGGTTGTGTTCGGCTGTTCGTCCTGGTTTGCAAGAAGGTAACGGCTCAAAATGCGAGGGCATGAAGAGAAGAGTATAACAGTGTTTCCCTAAATAAACTAAGGACGAGCACTAAACAAACCTGTCCCCGGTCTCGGCACTGAATTGACCCCTGTCGGCCCACCGAAGGGTGACGCAGTGGGCCGTGGTGACCTCTCCGTCTCCCTCTGGTGATCCAGGCCGTTCCCCCAGCCCTCAGCTCAGCACCCACGTGTTGTCAGCAGCTCCTGTTACGTAAGTCCTCCTGCCAGACAAAAGCTCAGCCATCCCAGACACAAATCACTGACTGCCCCATGTTGGCAGCAGCACTCTCCATGTTAGCCAGTAATACACACAGGGCCCTTCTTGTGTACATTTATTTATTTTTATATTTTTGCTGTTTGCCAAATTCTAAAATGTTTTGGCCACCAAATAAAACTTTTTATTTGATTATTTGTGACAGCAGGATATATAACACTGGCTGTACTCTAACTTCCACACACTTTTTTTGTAGACAAAGCAACTTTTGAAGTTCTAGTTTCCTGCCAACAATGTGACAATGTTTGGTCGACTTTCATAACACGCACGCCCCACAATGCATCATGTATTTGATGAACTCGATGAACTCGTAACATCCCATAACTTCGCTGTTTGATGTCGAAATGGTTTCACTTTCTGTCCTTGAACCTTTTTTAGATCACATCCCCAGATACCGTGTACATTTAACAATATATGCATATTTTTATCCTTCCTGGAAAACAAAATACGACACATGCTTACATCAGCTAGCATCACCTGATTTCAGCCAATCATATCATGAGTTTAACAATGCAGGATGTAACCATAACACACACTTTCCTTAACGGAGCTGTATTTTACTCCTCTCTCAAATTAAAATTTAACATCTCAAATTGACCAAGTTAAACCTATAGAAAATAATAATTAAAGGTATAAACAATGAGGCACCTTTGTGTCAATAAATGCAACAGATGTAGCATTTTCCAGAAACAAAATAAATTGCAGCTAAGGGGCCCCCTAGTGGTCGAGGGGGCGTTGTTAGCATTGTTAGCGCTGTTAGCATGTTAGCTGTTGCCATGTTGAGAGCCAACGAGAGGTAATGCTCCCCAATCTTGCACCTTTGCTAATGCTAATGACTCATGCAGGCTAATCTGATCCAATACATTTATATACAAATAAATAAAACTTAATTTTACGACATCATGGTGTAACGCCGGAGGTGTCGACACAATCTGTGAGCAAAATGTGTGTTTTTCTTTGAAGGAGAGACACGTGACGTTGGAACAAAGGTATCAGAGTGGGTTTCCAGGAATGGCTGATTGAACAGCCAGCCTTTTGTTGCTCTGCGTTGGTACTTTCTGTCCACTGCCCTTCACATTTATCGCCCTTTTCACAGTGCCTCGCGTTGTCAGAGCCAGTATTTTTAGTCAATAGGCCAAATAGCCCCTCAGTGTTTGTAGGAATAATCAAACCAATAAATTACTTTTTTATGGGATGCTGTTAAGTAAACAAACGCACCCAGAAGTCCAGTCAGCAGGCTGGGTTCTTCTTAATACCGTAGAAATAATCATGCAGATAATCACTGATTTTACAGACTTGCTATTTAAGTTTCATGTTGGGACTTTGACATTGATGTGACTCATTTTTAAAACATGTAATGGAAGTGGGGTTTTTTTTTTACTTCTATATCGAGGTTGGAAACAGAGCTGAGTCAACAGAAGTTTAATACTGTGATGTGTCTTTTCTATAGGAGAGGAATGTGGGATTCAGGTCTACTGCGTCACACAAGCTGCTTGTATTGAGGCCATTCACATGAGACCCGAGTCACAAGTTAATGCCTCACTGTCCTGAGTCTCCACCTGAGTGTCACGCTTGTAAATAAAAACTACATTGGATTTATTCATAACATAAACACAGAGTCCATACAGGTGCTGGAAATCCTTGAAACACTTGAATTTTAGTGTGGTGTTTTTTCAAAGTTTGTAAAAGTGCTTGGATTTAGAAGTAAGTGCTTGAAAGTGCTTGAAATGTGTGTTGTATGTGATGACATAGAACAGAGAAAAGAAGATCTCCATATTTGAAGGACAGAAAACAGCATTTTGTGACATTTCTTTATGAAAAATGACTTTTGATGATGAACAGATGATGAAAATAGTTGGTGATTATATTTCTGTGGATCTGTTAGTGGAATTAGTTTTCCTTTCATTTGTGGTCCTTCTGTAAAAAGCTGTCTCCAAACATCATGTTGGTTGTTTAGAGGACAATAACATCTCATTTAATGTGATGAACAAGTGACAGAATAAGTAGACTGAATACTGACCATTGGATTGGTACAAATATGGAGTTTATCACAGCTGGAAGGTGCTGGAAAAGCATGGAAATGCACCTTGAAATGCTTGAAAAGCACTTGAATTTGACTTTGGAAAAGCTGGAGGAACCCTGTTAGTAAGAAATAATTTGTTTTTTCTCGTTCAATTAAAGTTCTAACCCATAATATCAATATATCCTCGCATCCGTCCCCCCCCAAAGCCAGCTGACATCCAACCTGCACCCTGAGAATGCAGCAATAACTCTGTAATAAAACAAACAAGACTCCGGCTCCTCCTTCATTTAAATACCTCTACTGCACTCTACGAAACAAAAGCAGGTCAGTCCGGTACAAAAGGAGATCCTGGCACCGGTTTTGCTGCAGCGTAGTGCAGCACAGACACACACACAGTGCAGAGGAGCCTAATCAAACATGTGCACCTGCATATATTAGTCGTGATGCATTCCAGGGCGACCCCTTTTGTGTGAGATTGTGTGATACTATGGCGGGTGGTGTTAGAAAGTTGCATTTTAAAGTTAAATGCATCCATCTGGTGCCCTTTCAGAGCAAAACCATGAGAGTAGCACCTATTAGATTCCCTCGTTTTGGAAGTTTAATCCTCTCTCACCACGCTGTTTTTACTGTCCACGTTTTTTTGTTTGTTGCTTCTTCTCGGATGCCTGCTAAATGATCTACAACCTGCTCTTCATGTTTTTAAAGAGGTTGACGCCCTGAAGCGAGGGCAGATACACTGGTACTGGTCCAAACTTCTAGCGGGTCACAATGATTGAGAGGGATTCTTTTTCTATGGGTCGATATCTTTATAGGAGCATCCTATTTTTAAAAATAAAAAGCACCTTCTTTAAAGTCTAATAACAAACTGGACTTCTTGGAACACTTCGTAGTACATCTTCTTTCGGTACCTATGGCAACGCGCTCGCTCTCGCTATCCAGTTCTATTATCGGTCTGGTCACGATCTAAGCCACACCTCTGTGTTGGTCGTGATGTGGTCTAAGTCTAACCCCTGTGGTTTTAAATGGTTAACTGGTCACAGTCTCAAATCTGAACTTGTATCAGAATTGTTAAGAATGGCAGGAGATCCTGCAGGGGGAGGCTGCCGAATGCCCGACCTTTTTGTTGTTGTTGTTGTTGCAGAGAACGCTCTAGAAATACTCTGCTGGCTGAGAAGTCTGCCTGTGCTGTTTTAAATGTAAAAAAAAAAAGAAAAAAATGACGGAGAAACCGAGGGTGTTAGGGAGAGCGCGGAGCGAGAGAACGAACGGAGAGGTGTAAAAAAAGAGTAAACTCGTGACTCATCAGGCGCAGTGGAAAAGAGTTCACTGAGTCAGAGATGAGGCAGGAACATTGGGTGGTGGATGAGCCATGGGACGGATGGGAATAGATGACTGTAGGTAGATAAAAAAAAAAAAAAGAAAGAAGAGAAGAAAAAAAGGCAAATCAGGCAAAACTGGATCAGGCAGTTTTATGAATTTCAAAGCAGCATAATGACGGGATGGTTTTACAAGTTTTACAAAGTGTGCACAGCAGTTTTGTTCTTGGAACACCCAGAGAACATTGTCATTGATGGATTCTGTATTTATAAATCATTAAAAAAGGCAGGGTATCACCCCACTATTAAATATTATTTGCAAGAAGAGTTATGAATGAGGAAAGGTACATATGGAGCAGACAAATGTATATTAATCGTTCTATCTTATTGACTGCTGTGCATTTACCTATTTTATTTACTCTATTTTTATTTTTGTAATTATCACTATCACTTCATGTTTTTTGGATTAATAAGTTCCCTACCAGTCCGGAACAAGTATGGAAGTACTGTGATGGGTTTTTGTAATGATGTGAATTTTTCTTTCTTGATGAATGATATGTATACATACATAAGAGCCACATGTATAACTTGTTTTTCTTTAAATAACAAAAAAGAAGGCAGGGCAATATATCCTTCACATCTACAGCTACACACAACTACCACCAGTGGTCGATGCTCAGAAATGTAAGAATCAGAATTCTGTAGCTGAGGTTCAAGTGTCGATCCGCGGGTTTCTGATGTACCAGAAGACCGAACAATGATACTTCCCCAGCAGAGGGCCGTGGAAGTCACAGTACGAGGCTTGTGATGCGGTTCAAAGACACTCAGAATACATTTCCTGGTCAAATGAAGGCTTTTAGCTTTAGCTGGGTCCCAAAAGCACACATCTTATTAGCCCGAGCCTCTTTGATTCCTCTGCATCCTTTTGTCTGGCCGTGCATCGATCGCCCTCTGCATCCTTTTGTGTCAACTCAACGGCCCGATGCTGCTGACTCTTTTTTTTCCCCTTCTCTTCTCTCTCTCTTGATAATGTGTCTGTATTGATTTCAGCACCCAACCAATGCTGGATCCTTTTGGATGAACTGTGACGAGTAAAAAAATAATAAAAAAATCATCGAATTGATTTGTCCTCTTTGAAGGAGGACGGTTTCATCATATCACACCGCTCAGATAAATCTGACTTTGAGGTCCTTTTACTTCCCTACTTTATTTGTAAATACACTAAATAATACTGGTGGGAATCGTCGGTCACCTCACGATTACGATTGTCAGGATTCAATTATTAAAGGAATCCTATTATATATAAGTATAATGAGAATCTTTCCTTCAAATCTTTCAAACCAATTTGTTTTTGTAGGATACAGTTGATCTGCTACATTACTTCCATAAAATGTGGAAAGATTGCCCCAAAACAGTCTAGAATCGTTTTTTAATTGTATTTATTTTTTTAATATTATAGACTTTACTGCATTGATGCAGAATCGTTCAACAAAGCATCGCAAAATATATAATAAATATACATTTTTATTACTAAATCTAAAATCTTTTGTTCATTATGATGAGCAAACAATCCAACAATCAAATCAATTTCCAGCACAAAAACAAGCAAATATTGCCATATGATATCCAGTATCTGATATGATTAATACGTTTGAAATAGATTTTTAATCTCGGGCTGTTTGCTGAACACTTCACATGCTTTCTCTTCCTCGTGGTGTTTCTGCACGGCAACACCATCCGTTTCTCCGGCACAGAAAGCAAACAAAAAACTTGCCTGTTTACATATCCAACATATCTGACGGCTGTAATCACTCAGGTGTCATGTCCCGATTTTCAAATCGTCGTGACTCTGACGTGATGGATCCTCACGGCTCATTTTCATGATAACTAGTGTTCACCAAAACAGGATGGAGGCAGAAACCACACCGTTCAAAGTTACTCACATGACAGACGTCGCATGCCTTACAGCCGCTGAACCACACGTGTTGTTATTTGACTTCTAATGGGTTTCAATGCGAAGTCTGAGCAAACAGGTTTGTGTGACTCGTTCACTCGTGAGTTGAAGGCAGCGAGTTCAAATAAACAACACGGTCATGATGTCATGACTGTTGTTTTTATTATTATTATATTTATTTTATTTTATTTACATGTAAACTGTCGATGAGAACCTTAAATACAATTAAATAGAAATAAATTAAATTAAATTTAATACATTTTAACCCTTAATGCAAATAAAATGTATTATTATTATTACATCATGGTCACAAAAGCCCCTTTTGTCTCACTTCTGATGAGTTTAAATCTGCTGGATTCATCTAATTAAAGCTCTTCTCTCTCTTTTCAGGTGTGGCAGGTCGAGTAGCACAAGGTAGAGGACTGCCCCCCCTCCCTCCCTCCCCCTTTACCCCTTCCCTCAAGGACTCCATATTTGTTCTTTTTGTTGTAGTTTTTATTTTTTTTATATTTTTTTCTAATCGGATACAACCTGCAACCTGTTGAATTCATGATCACATGACCGTGGATATGGACGCAGTCCTGTCCGACTTTGTCCGTTCCACTGGAGCCGAACCGGGATTGGCCAGAGATCTGCTGGAGGGTGAGTTGTGTGGAGTATTCTCTTCCATTTGGAACGATATAAACCGGGTCCCAAGTCACTTCCTGTCATTGATTTAAACAAATCAGTTTGAATCAGAGCAGTTCAAGCAATCAGTTATGTCTTTAACTAATTACTTTGATTTTTATCCATTAATTTAGTCTTTCCTCCTTCCATCATTTATACAATTTAACTTATAAAAAATCAGCGGGGGGTTGTGACAGCTGGTGATCGCTGATGCGCTGCAGCCAGATTGACCGCTGTCTCACTCTCACTCACTGCTGCTGGCTTGCTACTGTTGATAAGGCTATCATACAGTAACAGAAGGAAGGTACATATCTGGAGTCAACAGGGCTCCTGTTGCCTAGCAGCAATACGAGACGCAGATAAGAGTATGGGTTAAAAAAAAAAAAGTCATGCAATGCAGTGAAAAACGGCAGCGAGAAGCCGAGACGTGCTCCAAATTCTGATATTCACCCAAAGCGAAGGAATGTTCCGGTTGCATAAGATAGGAGCGTTTATCGTGGTAAATATTTCAACCCGTTCAGGATGTGTCATTTTGCTCGCCGTAGAAAGAAAGCCGATTTGGTGGTGGTGTGGCTCAGACAGATGTTGTGCCTATCCCTCTCTCTGTCTGTAGGCAAAAACTGGGATTTCACTGCTGCCCTCAGTGACTTTGAGCAGCTACGACAGGTGCATGCTGGGAACCTGACTTATTCGTTCACAGAGGACAGGACGTATCTGCCACCCGAAAAGGAGATGGCGAGGGTAGGGCGGCCTATACTCCACCGCCAAGATGAGGTGGTGCAAGGTGAGGCCCACCAGCCAGTGAGATGTTTGGTAGCTTCACTAGTTTTTAAAAGTGCCGGGCTCGGTGTTGGAACGAGGACGCAGGACCAGAGAATTAAGTGTGAAAGCTAAAAAAAATATACTGAATTTTCTCAAAATCCTCTCCCGTTTGTCTCTTTTTAGCAGCAACAGAAAAACGCCTGTCGAGGGGGATTTCGCACGCCAGCTCGACCATCGTGTCGCTGGCGCGCTCTCATGTCTCGAGCACCGGCGGTGGCGGCGGCGGCAGCAGCAGCGCCGAGCCGCTCCTGGACACGCCCCTCTGCACCTTCCAACTACCGGACCTCACCGTGTACCGGGACGACTTCCGAGGCTTCATCGAGAGGGATCTCATCGAGCAGTCCATGATGGTGGCGCTGGAGCACGCCGGTGAGAAGAGCGGGTGGATCGTAGCACCCATGAAGCTTCCTGGTTAGAATAAAATAAACGGCTGCACACGTCACAGATAATCCTGTTCAAAATCTAGAGCAAGTACCCAGAAGGTGGAGGGACCCACTATTACATATCATATATAATTGTGTTCCTTATTAAACCAGCCAATAATAATGAGTGGTGCAGCCTATAGTGCTGTGTACAACTTGTGTTATAATGATTAATTTATTCGATGCTAAACCATTTAAATAGTAATTGTTGATTCATATTTTAATTATATTTTGGAATTTCTACGTCAGAAAACAGGAAGATTTATATTTGTTTAATATAGGTTGTATTCATGTTAAAGGTGTAATTTAAATTTTTAGAAGAAAATTGGGATCAAATCATTTAGGGGTAAATATGCAGTAACTCTGCAGACCCCCTAGAGGTCCCGGACCCCCCTGTTGAAGATCTCTGATCTAGTACTCCTGCTGGTTTTCTCCAATATTACTTCCCCTTTAAATAGTTAAAGATCTTTGTTGTGGTAGAGTCATGTGACATCCCTTTTTCAAGCATGGAAAACTAGTTTTTGATACAAACGTTTTGTCTATTTGTGAAGTACTACAGCGATGTTTTGGTTTAATACCACGCTGTATTTGTATGACAAACAAGCACTTTGTATTTTATCACGTATCTCTGTTGTATACCAGCTTGAAACTTCTTCTTGTGAAATCCTTACTGAACTCATTTACACTTTCTTCCAACAAATGTACTTATTATTATAAGCTTTTATAAAAGCGTCTGCTGAATGTTAACGTAGAAAAAGGTGAGTTAGTTATTTTCCCCTTTTGCCTGCAGGGCGACTGAACTGGTGGACCAAAGTGGTTTCAAACTGTCAGAATCTGCTGCCTCTCGCAACCAGCGGAGACGGAAATTGCCTGTTACACGCCGCTTCGCTCGGTGAGTCGACTCCCCAAAACACCGTGCAGGTCCACTCTCCATTAGCCCAGAGAGCTTCGTTGTTTGCTTTAAGCACTAATTGCATTTTTACAGTGCAGCAGCGGCGGCGTACATTCACTTAGTGTTTGTGGTCCACTTAGGAGCCCTCGCACAGAAAATTAATAACGTCCTCACTAATGTGCCGGCATTGTTGTGCCCCTGGATAGTAGATGTGTAAGTGTGTTCAACCTGTGCTTTTAAAAAGGCACTCGAGGGTTTAATAAATAGAATAGCTACAAATACAGCTCCTCATTCATCGGTTTATCTATATCGGGGCTTTCGTGAAGAGAATTTGTGTCTTTTGAACAGGCATGTGGGGTTTTCATGACCGCGACCTGATGCTACGGAAGTCCCTGTACGCGCTGATGGACCACGGCCTGGAGAGAGACGCGCTGAAGCGCAGGTGGAGGTGGCAGCAGACGCAGCAGAACAAAGAGGTGTGTGATGGCGGCTGCACTTTGCTCTCGGTCTCTCCGTCTCTGTGATGAGGTGTTCTGTGATGAGGTGGGGATGTAAAGCACGGAGAAGCTTGTCTGACTCATTGGACCAAATATGGAAATGTATACAAAGTCAACTGAATTGTTCAAATAGAAGCTTTATAAAAGCTGGAAACTATCAGAAGAACATGGGTTAATTACAAGAATTAATATTATATCAGGGAAAATGAATCTATCCCACTACAATAACACATTAAATGTCATAGAAGTAAGACTTAGAACGTTAACAACCTACATCTGTTGAATAGAAAACCGAAACATCTAAACTTATATGTTATTTTACTTCCCCAAAGCAAATGCTTCCTGAAACACGCTTTCAAAATAAAGCAGCAACAGAGAAACGACATCAGAGACAGGCAGGGCAACGTCGGGTCTCTGGAAACTCTGTTCTGAGTGATTTCCTGTAAATGTTTATAAGCATCATAGACTAGACTTGTGGGGGAAAACGGTAGGGTTTTTTTGTCCTATGAAGTCAGACTTTTTATGTCTAGTAATCCTGTAACAGAATATTTGTAGCTGCAGATAGTCTGTGATCATCAGGCCTAAGAAGTAAATCCCTGTTGTATTAATAAGAAAATCACTCTTTAACATATTACTCGTGAATGTAGTATTAAAGGCAGAAAGAGTGGGTTTTCCTTTTTATAGAAAATTAATTTCCCTCACTCATGATTTTTGCATTTATTTTCTAACGTTGCTGAACCTAAAAAAAAAAAAGTAAAATATTTTGTTTAAATCTAAATTGAACCAACCTTTAATTTGACTTAATTAAAAAACTTTAAAAATACACATTATATAATTTAGTCTATATATTTTATGGCAGATGTATAGCTTTATATAGTACAGGTGTACCTAATAAAGTGTGTTGGTACAACAACACATTTAAAAGTTTGCACTACAGGTTTGGCAGGATTTGAATATAATAAACGGCTCCGTATAGATTTCCTTCTCTTAGACGGGTAAAATCAGCTCCCTGTTTGTATTTTTCACGCCGTATTCAAACTCAGCTCACAGTCACTTGCCGATGAGCTTATTAAATACAAACAGGGGTTTTAAGATGTAAGATAAACACCGGTGTTTGACTACGTTATCTCTAAGTGCTGTTATCTCCACCTTCTGTTGGTACTCTAATCAGGAACACGCTCCACCTTACTTCTCACTCTTCAAACGGCAAGAAGAGGATCTTTAGAGACATTTGTTTAAACACAACACACCGACTCTTCTCCCAATGGAAGCGGGCGGAGTGTGTTTTCAGAATGTGGCATTTAGAAACCCACAGGCGGGATGCCACACCGATGACCGAGGTGTCCTGAAGCAAATCACTTCCGTCCAAAAAGCTCTTGCGGTGTCGGGCCGTGTCTGCACCGGGACGCTGTGTTGTCTGAAGGCAGTGTGTAGGTGAATAGGGACGTTGTTTCTCGCCGTGTAAGTGTCCATATATGGAGGTTTGAACATGATATCAGTGAGAGTTTCTAAAAGGCGCTAGTTAGATTTCTGTCAGTATGTAACCTTGTGGTAAGACGGCATAACGTCACTGCATGCTTTTGTGACATTTGACACTCCCACTCTAAATGTGTGTGTGTGTGTGTGTGTGTGTGTGTGTGTCTCCCTCCCTCCCTCCCCCCCCAGTCTGGTCTGGTGTACACGGAGGAGGAGTGGCAGAAAGAGTGGAATGAACTGTTGAAGCTGGCCTCCAGTGAGCCGAGAATACACTACAGCACCAACGGCACCAACGGGTAAGGTCTGGGCCGGGACAATGCCGGGACTGTTAACCCGACGCACACTCATGTTTTTATTCATCAACAGTCACAGCCGAGTGGCTGGAGCACCTCATTTCTACTCCGGCTGTTATTTATTGTCACATAAGTTCAGAGGGTTACACACACAAACGTGGTTTCCACTAAAGTTTTACTTTGTGGCCCAACTTAAAGACTCCACGACTCACTGTTTTGTTTCTTTGTTATTATTAGTCAAGTCATAAAGGTCGTGTTGTGTTCAGGGGCGAGTCGTCGGACGAGCCGGTCTACGAGAGTCTGGAGGAGTTCCACGTCTTCGTCTTGGCCCACGTCCTCAGGAGACCCATCGTGGTGGTGGCCGACACCATGCTGAGGGACTCCGGAGGAGAGGGTAAATATGCCCCGAAGCCTCCTCACTGCTTATATATTATTAGAATATTAATAACTCTCAGCCTCTTTTGCATCTCGGATAAATTCTCTTTATGCACTCGGCAGAAAATCTCTGGGTAGAATTTTAAGTTGTCAGCGTCTCGCCTGAGAAGTCCTAAGGAAGTAAACATCAATCTGGTATCTCGAGGAGGATTAAGCAAAACACAATATGAAGTAGAATAATTTCTGGAGTAATTGTGGTGTAAATGCTGCATGCTGAAAACGCTTATGCTACACCGAAGAATAGTAGAAATACATAAAAAGTGTCCTTGAAAAGTTCAATCATTCCAGTAGTGTATGAAAGACGTGGAATATTTTAAGGTGATTGAAAAGCTGCACTGCTGGCTCTGAGACGGTGAAGGTTGTGGTGAAAATGCACAAATTTGAAGATTCAGAAATCGTATTAAAGTGATAGCACACGTACGGACATTCGGTTTGAAGTTTCTACTTTGAAAAAGGAGTCAGAAGACAAAAAAAACAGGCAGAATAATGATAATAAAAGGATACCGTGTGACCTATTTCTGTCCCACACTCATGTGGTTTTATAGAAATCATCTCATTATGGAACGCCACACTCATAGTAGACCAAAATTGGAAGTAGATTCTACTGTTAATACTATTGCTTCTGTTAATACCACCACTACTGTTAATGCTACTACTACTATACTACTAACTGCAGTTGGAACCCGAGGGCCTGGGCTGCACCAGATTTCTGCCTAAAAGCCTATTAAGGCAGTGTTTTCTCGCCACTGTCGCTGTATGTCGGTGATGTTGGGACTTTGAAATTGTATTCTAGTCCTGCTCAATGTGTCCTGAGATGACTTCTGTTGTGATATGACACTATAAATGCAATCAAATAGATTCAAATGAACCTGCAACGAGTGAAATGCTGGTTTGATTTATTGATAAAGGTGAACGGTCATATTTTCCCGTCCTTGTTCCTCTCCTCCAGCCTTCGCTCCCATCCCGTTCGGAGGCATCTACCTGCCCCTGGAGGTGCCGGCTGCCAAGTGCCACCGCTCGCCGCTGGTCCTGGCGTACGACCAGGCGCACTTCTCTGCCCTGGTCTCCATGGAGCAACGGGACAGCTCCAAAGAGCAAGGTAACACATGACCTCCTCCCACTGTTGCACGGTATTTGAATGTAGTCACAGATTTGTAGAAACACGTTTTCTCATGAAGAAATCTGTGTCCTCAGTACAGTTTCTTTAGTTTCTCACCTTTTTACAAGAGTGGAATTTGAGCGAAGCACCAACTTCATACTGAAGATTTCTGCACAAAGTTTATCCTCGACATAAGACGTCGCCAGACGTGGAATTGTTTTCCAGTCTAAAAATATCTGATTGCACCGTCCAACGCAGACAACGCACTAAACGCTCAAACGGAAAGTGAAAGAATTGATCTCTGTCTGCAGACGATCCAGAGTGCTGGATTAAAACCTTTTTACATCTCGTCTCTCCCAACAGTGGTGATCCCTCTCACGGACTCCGAGCACAAAATGCTGCCTCTGCACTTTGCCGTTGACCCCGGCAAAGACTGGGAGTGGGGCAAGGATGACACGGACAACGTGATGCTGGCCAGGTAGAAAGCACCTCACACATTCACAGAGTCACGGAGGTGTCAGACGGGACACGCCCCCTTTTTCCAGATCCCCCTTGAGTAGCGAGTGTCGGCGTGTAGGGATTGACCCCTGACTCCGGATTAGCGACTAGTGACAATAAGATTAGCACTAAATACCTCCTATGAATGGACCGGGGGGGTCACAATAGCAGCTCGGTTAAAAATAGCCTTCCACCTTCTGATTCAGGTCACATGATGACACCGTGGAACGTCTTCCAGCGAGACGATGAGCTCTCGAGCGGCTGTTAATGCCGTTGGTGGAGAGGTCGTTAAGTTAAAAGGCTGGCACGGAAACCAGCGAGCTAAACAGCGAGAGGCTTTTAATGCATGTGCTGTTTAGCAGAGCATCCGGAGCCAAACTGCCATCTTGCTGTTAAGCAGCAGCGTGTAAATCATCCTGTTGGATTAGCAGCCGACATCAAAGAACCCGCATTGTAATTTAAGTGAGAGAACTTCGTCCCCGGCAGCAGCACAGTTTATTTACTACAAAAAAAAAAGGACTATGTTCTTACCTATAGCACTTTGATCATAGCTCTGTTGTTCTTAAGGTATCCTTGCTGAACAGCTATCCATTTTTTCGCTCTTACTTGATCAGCAATGATCTGTTGTGGTATCTTTCTTTTGACAAATGTACTTATTGTAGGTCGTTTTGGAGAAAAGTATCTGCTAAATGCCCTAAATGTATGTAAATATACTACAGAATGAACTTCTTGGTTATTCCTAGCATTGATTTATGCATTTCTTCCTCCTGTGTATCCTTCATGATGTGTTCCTGGTTTAATATCCAGCTCTGACTGCTGTTTCATACCGTCTATTTAAGATAACACCACCAACATTTGTTATATGTTGAGTTCTGACGGGTTTCCCTCTCTCTTTAATGCAGTGTGGCTCTTTCGTTGGAGGCCAAGCTCCAGATGTTACACACCTACATGACGGTCACCTGGCTGCCGCTGCCCTGTGAGGTAAAGATGAACGTCCTCCCTGAGTTTGAGGGTCACAGAGCCAGAAACAGGAGCTTTTATTGGATGAACTGGTTTTGTTTAAAACCAGTGATTACAAAATATATAATTTATATTAAACCTCCAATCGTAATCTAAGTATCAGATTCCAAATGGTTTGGTAGCAGCTTGTGGATGATGTTGTTTTCCAACATTCACTATAAAGAAGGGCATTATTGCCTTCCCTCCGCGTCGGCTACAGCCATTATGTTGTCAGGTTTTCCACGTGTCCGGTCCATTATCGCTAACACCATATCTCGGGATTGCCTGGAGGGAAATGACTTCAAATTTGTGGATCAATTAAATGTCAAGGTCGCTGTGACCTCACGTCCGTCCCATTCTCGTAAACACAGTTTCTCAGAAATGACTGTTATGGTTACAGTGGTTTACAGTTTGGTTGTCAAAGGAAGGGATGATTGAGGATTTTATGGGGATAAAAAAAAAAGCTCAAATAATTGATCGTGATACATTTTAATTATTTGGATAATCATAAATATCTTGTGAGTTGAAAAAGTCTTCATTTAAAAAAGAGCCAAAACAGATATTTCATTTATTTAGAGAGGCCTTATGATTTATGATCATCTCATTTAAGATTTCATTGTATTCACTAAAATGAATGATGATCAAGATATCATGAAATGCAAATTATTTTGGTGGGAAAAATACTTTCATATAGACTTTCCATTTATTATTACATGTATTATTATTTGCATTATCATCCCATCTCTAGCCAAAGGTCACTGTGACCATAACTCATAAGCTAATTGAGCATTTTCTAACTAATGTCAGATGACTAATTCATGACGTGATGTCGGACGGAGGATGTAAGCTGTAACTTGGCGCCTGGCGGCGGCGTTACAGCCGCGAGGCGGTAATCGTAGTTTTCCTCTGCCCCCCCCACCGACTGCTCCACATACGTGAACACGAGCCACACTGGGCCATTCAGGTCATAAAGTCGTGCCATGCAGACGTGACAAAGCTCCTCTTGTGTTGCCACATGCCAACGCCGAGGAGCTCCAACGTTAATAGCCGTTTCCTGGTTGAACTGCAAGGAAAACAAGGCACCTCTGTGTTAGACCGTAATTGTTCCGATTAGAAATGCTACCAGAGGATAGCAGCGCGGCGGCAGCCATTATGGCTCGAAGGACGGGGCATCCTGTAGCCGCTGCTTGTTTGAGATCAGAGTAGTGCGTCATCATGTAGGTCATGCCTTTCAGCTTTGTTTATTTTCAGGCTTCCTTTACATATTTGTAGAAACTGGAGTCACTTTTATTTTGCATTGGTCTGCAGAAAATAGCACTATGAATCACTCTTTTCACTTCTTTTCCCCCCTTGTACCTGAGGGAGCCAGAATGTGACTTTCTTTTTTATTATGAATCCTGTACATATTTGTTCTTTTTCCTTTCCATCGTGATTTGGGTGCCTGGTGAATATTTTCCTACAGTACTTTTCCACAAGCCTGTGTTTCCACTTTCCTTGCAGCAAGCGCCTCTGGCCCAGCCCGAGTCTCCCACAGCATCAGCCGGAGAGGACGCCCGGACGCCCCCTGACTCCGGGGAGTCGGATAAGGAGTCCGTCAGCAGCAGCTCCAACGGCAACGGGGACACTACAACGGGATCGGCGGTGAACGGGGGCGGGTCCTTGGCCAAGAACAGCTCCTCGTCCTCGTCCAGCTCGTCCAGCAGCGGATCGGCCGGGGCCGGGACGGGAACCGCCGGGAAGGACAAAACCAAGAAGGAGAAGGACAAGGACAAAGACAAGAAGAGGGCGGACTCTGTGGCCAATAAGCTCGGCAGTTTTGGCAAAAGCCTGGGCAGCAAGCTGAAGAAGAACGTGGGCGGACTGATGACGGGGAAGAACGCTGCAGCCGGCGGCGCCAAGCAGGAGGGCGTGGAGAAGAAGAAGGGCTCGTTTAGGGGGAGGAAGGGCAGCAAGGATAGCTCTCCGTCAGCCCACGCCTCGGAGGACTCTGGGAAAGGCTCCCCCTCCTCAGGTAGCGAGCGTCTCAACGGGACGGGCAGCAGCATGAGCAGCAGCGGCGGCAGCAGCACCGAGAGCGAGAACTACAAGTACAGCGCCGATGTCAAGGTCAGCCTGGGCATCCTGCGGTCCGCCATGCAAGGCGAGAGGAAGTTGATCTTCTCCGGCCTCCTCACCACCAGCAACCGGCAGCCCTTCCAGGAGGAGATGATTCAGCGGTACCTGGCCGATGCCGAGGAGCGCTTTCGGGCCGAGCAAGAGCAACAGCGGCGCGACGCGGAGAGGAAGGGCGTCACCAACGGCGTCCAGCCACCGAAGAAGGAGGCGGGCGTCGGCGCCGAGCTGACCTACCGGCCTTACGAGGCCAAAGAGGAGCTGTCGGAGAACTCGTCACCTTCCTTCAACCAGCTCAAGCCGTCTCCTTTGAGCCCCTCCATGTACTCTGGTGTGGTGCCCATCCCCCGGCCCTCCTTCATGGACCAGACTCCTGCTGCAGCACCCCTCACCCAGCACCTTCATATGCACGGCTACATGGATACCCGGCGCCAGCTCGCCGGCGGCTCACCCGCCACCTCCTACCCGGGCCTCCCCTCGTACGCCACCCTCCCCCGACACTGCCCCGCGACGCAGGCCCCCTCCCATCCGCAGTACAATAACTCACAAGGCCCCGCCTCCCTGAGTCCCTCTCGCCTCGCACCCTCGTATCCCCCGGAGTTCGACCCGCCGGACTACCCCGGGTCCGATTCCGCCGGCGGGAGTTACACCAACGGCCTGCGGGACATGCGCTCCAACCTGGACTCCCGCAGCGGGCAGCCCCCGGTCAGACACTACTCGCTGGGCAGCGCCGGCGGTTTGGCCAGCCTGCAGTCCAGCCGCTGTCGGACACCCAGCTGCACCTACTACGGACACCCCGAGACGGGCAACTACTGCTCCTACTGCTACCGGGAAGAGCTCAAGAAGAGAGAGCCGGAACCAGCGATCCACAGGTTCTGAACGGACCTTCGCTGTGGCTCGAACAAAAATCGATGAGTGGCCTTTTTCAGTTAAATAATAAAAAAGGAGATGAATAAATAACTGGCTGGGGGGCGGATCAGCCTCTGAATGAGCAAGAGAAAGGCACGAACAGCTCCCTCTCTTTTCTTAGCTGTGTCACTTCCTGTTGGAGTAGACGACCTCAAAAAGCAGCAGAGAGTCGTCACGACGACGGAGTAAACAGGGTGGTCTCTCGCTGCTGGGGTCACACGTTAGACCGTAGAATTACCTAACTGCACTTCTGTTGCTGCGGCTCTTATGCAGGCGTTGTGTACGAGTCTGTGTGTGTGTGTGTGTGTGTGTGTGTGTGCGTGTGTATGTGAGCGTGCTGCAGGCTCTCCTCAACGCCTTGCTACTGTCTCCTCCTAGTGGAGAGAATGTATATTGCAGGCGTCCAGACATCAGTACATGCAGACACACTACGACGTAAACGCAGAGATGCAAGCACAAGCAGGAAGGACGAGGCGCCGCCGCTCCGTCTGTGGTCATGGTTGGATCCGTTAATTAAGGCACGTCTGAAGTCACATCCGATGATGTCAGTGTTTAACCCCTCCCCTGATGCTTGGGTCGTAACGTACCTCGGGAAAACAGTGGAGTTGACCCTAGTTTTTAAGCGGCGAGTCACCATTTGCATAATGCAGATTGAAAACTAACTGCAGGATAGTAATAACGAAGCGTTCTGCGGGCTGCTGTGGTGCTAACGTTCCAGGATGCAAACACATAAATGTCCATGCATTTAAGGGCAACCGCTCTGCACTGTTAACCTTTTCTTTTTTTTTTCCTTTGGCAAAACACTATTATATAATTATATCTATGAAATTGGATTATCAAGATGTCAACATCAAATGCAATCAAGCCACGTCGTTAAGCAGGCGCGGGAGGGAGGACAACCGAAGTGTTTCATACGTCTGTTGCGATATTTCTCTTCCTTTTAGTTGGGTCTTCCTCTTTCTGTAACGATGGCTTTTATTATCGTGGCCAACGCGACACAGACATGCAATACTACACGCAAACGATACAAAACATAACCGTTACGGAGACACCCTGCTCATACAAACAAAACAAAAAAACCATTTCAGACGAGCAAATCAACCAAATCTGCTATGAAGTAACACGAACACGCTCTCTTGTTGTGCCGGCCGTCTCCGGGTTCCTGTTTGCATGACGCAGAGGGATGCATGCACTTTTGTTCAACAGCATTCATGTTGTATTCTGGCAACAAGTCATGTCTCTGTTTTGAAAATGAAACGCTGTTCCTGGTGGTTGAGAAAATGTGTTGCATCCAATCTCATAACCCTGTACCCCTTTACTCATAGGACATCTCAATGCTCATTGGCTGCAAACTCTGACTGGTTTCTCTCATTTCCTGCTGTTCGTCCCACCCAAATCCAGCCGCAGCATTCTCCTTTTTGCACAAAATTCAAGCACTTTCCTGATGTCCGTAGATACAAAAAAGTTTTTTACTGTTTTCTGAAGTGGCTTGACCTTGTTCGACCTCTGCAGACACTGCCACCTCTGTTCACGGGAGATCAGGGGGCGAAGGGCCCAGAAGGGTTTCCTCTAATAATCCCGTTACCGTAGAGCTACAGTATTTCAGCCGTCACCGTCTAACTCAGTTTCCTAGTTGCCTTTTTTTCAGCATCTGTCCTTCGTGGCGTCGCAGAATCCTGTTTGTACGTCGTTGCATGCAACACGGACGTCGGCTATCCGCTGCTTGCTTCGTTGCCTGCAGCCTCTGCTACTACTACTGCCCCCAAATTATTTTTTAAATAATCGTTAAAAGTTTGGGAGAAAAATGCCATTTTTTTTCCTTCCAGTTATGGTTATCAACTCGTTGATAATACTAATTCTGTTTGAGTTTATTATAATATCAATTTGAAGGCTGTTGTGGTTATACTAATGTCAAAATGACTACTTAAATTCTTATTTTCCCTATTATAAGCCATTTTTTTTTAAGTAGCGTGACCGTTGCTCTACTTCTTTGGCATTGAGACTCTAAAAAGCACAATTTAGTATGCAATTCACTGCCTTGCCCAGTTGAGGGCACTCTTGTTTTGTTTTTCCTTTTTTAACCTCGGTTGTGTTTGGAGCTCACCTTCTCAAACTTAAAAAAATCCCCCCTTAAATATTCGGGAGTCCTTTTCAGTAGTGGTGATTTAACACGGTGTTACAATGTTCTATATGTTGCTAAACCCGGTCACGGTGGAGAGAGTTTATTTGCTGTGCATTTTGAGGTACACTAGAGTTTTAATGACGATAAAACACTAAAATCATGCTGTTTCCCCACCTGTTCATGTCTGTAGCATCCTACTTCAGACAAGTGTTCCCTCACTGGGACGGTGATGCCTGAGTTTGAATGATTATTTCCCTCCCTCCAAAGTAATAATTAGCTTATTAAACCTTTTTATTTTGTTTGTTGCAATGAAACGGATGCCTCAGAAACATGTCAGACATCTGACAGGCTACAAACACTTTTTTTTGTATTTAAGAAGAAAACAAAACAAAAAAACGATGAGAGGTTGTATAAATATGTTCCAAGTTATTTTTGTAAGCCCAAAGTTTTACAGTGTTTTTAAAGGGTAAGAATGTATATTGTTGGATACTGAAACCAGGTGATGGATGATGAGCTTGAAGGAGCCCGGATGTGGCGTTCACCACAAAGTGACATTTGTGTTGTTTGTTTTTTGCCCCGACGGAAAGTGACTCCTTGATACTCGAGGTTCACCGCAAATTAATTTCCTCAATGCTGACCTAACGAGACACCGTTTGAGAATATATATATTTATAGTGAGATTTTTTTTTTTTTTTTAATAGGTTTTCTTGTGGAATGTTTAGTTGCGACATTTTTAGGATGTTCTTTCTCACGTGGCTTATTGTCTAGCGGTCCGGCTTTTATTTTTGTTTGTTTGTTTGTATGTTTTTGTTGGTTTCCGTTCTGCAGCCACCGATCCGTGCTATGCTAAACGGCAGCGTTCTCTCAGACCCAAGCTCGTTTTCCTCCCAAACCAGAAGAGAAAATGGCTCAGACTTAGATTTTTTTGCGAAACACAACTGACCCGATATATATTTTTATATATTGTACAACACTGTATTTTCTGTGGGAGCAGAATATTCATCATCGGCCGACATTAACATGGAATACTTCGAGTTGCATGGGACTGGAACTGTTGCATGTAAATGGCAATCCATTTTTACCAAATTTGTGCATTATTTTAACTTCAGTTGTCCTGGTATTTTTTTGATCTGTTTTTATTTTTTTTTATTGTTTTGTTTGAGAGGAGAGCCCTGAGGCTGTGTGACAGTGCAATCTAGATAGAAAGAACATCAGATTTTATGTTAGGTTATTATTATTATTATAATTATTTCTTTTTTTGCACCGTTTGAATAAATTCTCATTGTATTTCAAGAACGCTACGTTTCCTCTCCTCTGTTTCATATGAGAAAAATAGCTGTCTACTGTTTTTTTTCATCATAATAATCACTGATATAATGACATAAAATTATTTTACACAATCTCAGACATCATTTCAGCACTATTATGGACTTTGAGCTGAAACACATTGTCAGATGATGGAAAATAAATGGCCGATAATCTGCAATCATATTGATTAATTGACTTAATCGGTTGTAAAAGGCTGAACATTTCCCGGTTCCAGCCTCTCAATTGTGAAGATTTTCTGCATTTCATCGTCTTATTTCAAAGTCAAAATGTATTTGTACAGCGTATTTTTAAAACAAGTGTATGATGTAAATAAATACAAAGCAAACAACAATTGGAAAAGAAGAAAACACTAAACATAATGTGAACATAACGGGAGTAAAGTAGAAGTAGAGTAAAAGAAAAGGTGCAGCAGCAATTTGAATGTTTCTGTTTCTATTAAAATAGTAGGTTAGTTAAATTTTGCATTTGCTTTATGCCTGAAGCAAACTCTACTCTGTCCTCTTGAATGGACACCCGAGAGAGCGTCTGTCCTGCCAAAGTGTCCTTAAGCAAGGCACCGGATCCCTGCCAGCTCCAGAGTTACTGCTATTCAGCTCTCAACTCTGTGTGGAGACAACAGAATCTCCTCCTCTATCAAATAATCATTATTATTATTTGTAAAAGTGGAGCTGTAGAGAAGTGTTTCAAATAAAAAAATAGAATAAATAATAAACACCTCTCATATTTTATTGTGAGTACATATTTGTTACCCGTGCCACTCGGCATTACCCTTAACCTTGTTGCATTATACATCGTTGAATAACTCCAGCTCAGATGATGCAAGGTCCTGTGTCTGGGACTGTTTTATGTATCAGAGAAATCGGAGACCCTTATGTAATATTGAACAGTTTCCCATGTGGGCAAAAAAAAAAAAAAAATCCAGACCTCTCTCTATTATAGTTCACTAGGACGCCGTCTGTCCACCTGTTCAGCGGGACAGTCAGGATTACTCAGAGTTTCCCTCCGTTCTCTCTGGAAAAGGAATTTCTTCTGAAATCCCGTGTTCGTCTGGAAGAGAGTCATCGGTGGTTTTCTTGGCTGGTTTGAATGAGAGAGCAGAGGAGCCACACAGAAACACTGCTAAAGGTAACTGCTGACCAAAGAGAGGCGGTAGATGGTAAATTAACAGGAGTTTATATTCTTTTTTTTTTTTTTTGCATTCTTGAAATACCAGAAGGTCAAGAGTTGAGTGGTTTTATGAACGTTGGCTCAGCGACTCCTTCGATTTAAAACCCTCAATTACAATTTGCCTGAATGCAAAGCCAGAGCACTCACGATGAAACCTGTCTGTCTGTCACAAATTTATATGAGAACCACTTGAAACTAATAGATGTGCTGTGTGTAAACAAAGGCCATGAAAAGCAGCAATGTCAAAATGAAGGACAAGATGGAGAAAAGAAGCTTGAACAGTTTGAGTCTGAGGAGTCTAACGTGAAAACAAATGAATTAGATGTATAGGACATTGTTGTATAAATGAAATTCAGTTTTGAAGTACTTTTTATTTAATCCCAACTTCTACTCTACAACATTTCAGTTAGAAATATTGAACTTTTTATTACTTATTTCACAGCTATAGTGACATTGATATTGTTACAGATTAAAATACTCAACTTAGTATAAAGCAGATAAATTACCTGCACCTGGACCAGCTACAAAAATTGCCACTTGATGCATTACTAATAATAATCCAATAATAATAATAGAGGGAAAAGAGTAAAAAAAAAATATGTTTTAAATAAAAATACAAACTAAACTGTACGAATTCAATTAATTATAAAGCAATAAAAAAAACACAATAAGTTGATTGTGGTGCGTTTTTGGACCACATCCAGATGTAGTCCAGCATCTCTCCAATATCATTTCTATAAAAGATGTACTGGCCCTTTAAGAAGCTCCACCGCTGCACTTTGCTTTTTTTCCTTTTTTTCCACCAGTGTGCGTCTCGCGCTCCACGGCGAAGCGAGAAACAAATATGAGCCAACGGGTGGAAAAAGCAGCAGTCACGGTGAACACACGTCTCTCCCCCCGGTCGGTGACTTAACTTAGCCCGGTTGATGCCGGTCCGGTGACCCGGTGCTGCTGTATTCTCGGGGGGGAGGACACGGATGCTTTGACAGCGATGAAAACAGTTTGCTCGTCCACAGCTTGTAGCAGCCGGTGAATACAGGCTAACCGTTACCGGACCCCGGACCCCCCTTCTTTTTTGACGGCTTCTCTTCGGTTAGCTTAAAAAAAACTAACGTTTTTATTATTATTTTTTTATTTTATTGTTCATTCGGTCCGGTTTATTTTTAAACAAAAAAACTAACTGTCGTGAAAACATGCTGACTGGATCTAAAACAACGTTCAAAGTGAGGCAAATGCTCCCAGACATCAAGGTAAGGTCATAAGTTATGACAAAGCTAACCTTTACGTAGCTAGCGTTAGTTAGCTAGCTTTAGCTAACTAACGCTAGCTACGTAACTAGCATTAACTTGCTCTTTATAGATGAGCTATACATTGAGAAAGTAGTGAGTGCTTTAAAAAAATGTCTGTCTATTTCACAGGTTGTATTAATAGCTAAGCCTTAGTTAATGACAAGTATATATATATATATATATATATATATATATATATATATATATATATATATGTATATATATATGTATATATATATGTATATATATATATATATATGTATATATATATATGTATATATATATGTATATATATATGTATATATATATATATGTATATATATATATGTATATATATATATGTATATATATATGTATATATATATATATATATGTATATATATATATGTATATATATATGTATATATATATATGTATATATGTATATATATATATATATATATGTATATATACTGTAATAAAAGCTTGAATTAATTGTAAATGATGCCTTGAGGGTTGAGCTCTATAGCTGTGTTTATTCCACCAGTAAGAAAGGAAAGACACTCAGGTGTTTTTATTTTTTATTAACCACCACATTTTTTCCATCATCTCAGTTCTGGCACTGTAATACAAGCTTCAATAACTGTCAGTTAAATTATAAGGTTTGAGCTCTATATGTTTATTCCAACACTTAGAAAGGCCACATCCAGATGCTAGAAATATACATCCAGGTGTTTTTTGTTTTTTTTTGTGCAGCCAGACTGGACTACCCCCCCTTCAGAGACCCCTCTGTGAGCCTATTCACTGTGTGAATGTGGTCTGTCTCGTGTTATTATTGTTCACAAGTCAGGATGGCAGCTTTACAGGGGAGGGGGGGAGGAAATACGCTGCTAGGGGCTTCTGGTTCCTTCTGTCTGGACAACAGGGAGATGAATAATTACAGTAAAGGTACATAAATGTCACTGTCTTTGGCTGCATGCCTTATTAAAGACCAGTGAAGTGGTGCTGCTTCTCGTGGGTGGGGTTTGGGGTTTTTTTTAGCTGTTGGAGAAAGGGATGGGACCACATGGGATTTAAATGCTCACAATAACTCTGAATTTCTGTTATCCGGATAATCATAAATATCAAGTAAGTGAGTGACTTGAAAAAGCTCTCTAGCTCGCTGTCATGGTAGGAAAATAAAAAAATAAAGGGAGACCTTATGTTTTATGATCATCTTATTCAGGATTATTTTATTGTTTTTTACCCCCCAGTAGTGCCATTTTAAGAATTTTAAGCATATTGTGATGATTATGGGAATAATATCGCACATTTGAATTCATTTGGTTGGGATAATCTCGTCATTAAATTTTCATATGGTCCCCGTGCTTACACGGTGCAGTTGAATGAATTATAAGTAGAATGAGATGCTCAAGATGAAATCCTTGCATTTCAAACACTGGCCTAGTTTTGGAGCAGCTGGTGGCGTCGAGGTTGGAAGGGACTCGTTAGTTTGACGGACGCCACAAAGCGGCGTGAACACGCGGCGTTGTCTTGTTCCTTCGGAGGAGCGGTCTCTTGGCACCGCCGTCTGTGTGCCGCCTGGCTTTTTTGTCTCTCCCTGGTTATTTTCAGCAGCCGCAGGGGGAAAACGGTAACAGATGCCTCCCTTTACTCTGCCTCAGGGCGAGGCTTGCATGTGGAGTGGGGGGTGACGTGCCCTGCACAACATCTGGCTGTCGCCATGGAGACAGCAGGGGAGACTCTGAATTTGATTGCCTCTGAATGAGACGCGTAAGAAATCACCACCCCGCCGGCTGAGTCCCGTGTGTCCGAGCATGGGAATGTGGCTGAGGCTACGACGTGGTAACGGGGAGCAGGAGGCTGTAGATTATATGCACGGGCCACCCACACACTATTGTGTGTTTCACTTCCATGTGCACGTGTTAAAGACTGCTTTAGAAAACCCAATCCAGTCCCGGGCTGAATTCTATCAAGATGGCTGTGCAGTTTGCATGTACGTCTTTAATCACAGTGTAATACCCAAGCCATTATGCTAGGGCTGCAACTAAATCATCATAATTACTGGATTAAAGTCTTGATTGATCGATTCATTATTTGTTTTACAAAAAGTAAGAAAATATATAAACATTCTATAAATATAGTTATCCTTTTATTTATGCAGGGGGACCTTATGAGTTATGATCATCTTATCTAGTATTGTTGAGTTGCAACCTCACACTGACTAAATTGTAAAATGTAAAGTGATACTAGTGCCAAGATAATCGTGATATGAAATGTCCATATCCTCCCATGTCTGATCACATAAGATTAAGAAAAAGCAGAGGATTCACAAAAATTGAGACGCTCGGATTTGCCTCCCCATTTTGAGGAAGAAAACAACAGCAGTGCATGTTACATAAGCATGCCCAGGCCTGCGTTACAGCAGGCTTATTCAGCCGTATTTTGGCTGCGCCTATCCCCCTGAGTTCACTCTATCGGCATCTCCCAGCATGCTTTGAAGCAGCACAGCATGAAAGGCACCCGGCACAAAGCTCCACAGAAGCAGAAATGCCAGAGGAGGGATCATCTGAGCTCTACTCAGAGCGACTGAAGATCCAAGCCTGATAAGAGTGGGCCGGAGCGGTACAGTCACCCACACCCGCTCCCATAGGACCCAGACGCTCGCTGAGCTCAAACGGAGCACAACAATGGGCTCTTCTTAATGGCTCGGCAGATTTATGGCCCCGTTAGAGAGAGCATCGATCTCATCATTGGGTGATAATTAACCAGAGGCACTCATTCGCCGAGAGGTCAAGTCGACCGTCCGTTTGGAGTGTAATGACTCTGATAATCTCACTCGTGGGAACCGAGCCGTCGGGAGTAGACCTGACCGTCGAAAAACTTCCCACGCGGGTCGAGAGACGAGATCACGAGCCGCTGAGAAAAACGATATCCAACATCGGATTTTCACTAAAGCCATTGAGCTGACATGGGCTGTTAATGAGAATCTAAGGAGTTTAGAGATGCACGCAGAGACCAAGGGGAGGAAATGCTGACGTCAGGCGTGATCTTTTTTTACCTCACAACCATCAAACTGCACACACAATATTGTGATCTAGATGTGTTTAACTCTCCGCCAACACTGTGTAGCACAATTAAGCAACAAGAGGGAGAGATAATGAAGACGCAAATATGTTATGAGAAAAGGAAATGCAAAACATTCAGCAGGGATACCATTAAAAGAGCCGGTAATTATCTCTCCACTGATGGTTTTCTAATTAATAAATGCAGACACTGCTGTAATATTTCAGAGATAAAGTGTTTACAGCGGGGAGGGATGTGCAGAAAAATTGGATAGAAGTTGGATAGTCACTATAAAGTGATGCAGAAATTCATATTCATTAAATATTAACCATCTGAATTCCCATTTCATGAAACATTGATTTCTATTTCAGCCTATATGTCAGAATGTGTGTCCGTCTATTCTGTAATTTCAGCGTTTTGTCATATTGAGGCCAAGATGGCTTTTTGCTGGGATGCATGCTGTTTCTATACACTACACACTGCAGGTAGAATATTCCCACTGCTGATTATATTCAAGGCAGCTTTTTGTTCTTTTGCTTTGCCCTCTGCGTTTTGCTTTCAGTGCATCAATATATTTATACAGGATTCTATCATATCCGGTATATTTCTGCAGGTCTGCTTCTAGAGGAAAGACGAGGAATTAAGGGAAAGACACGGTGATCCAAAAACAATGAAAGTTCTCAGTCCGTTTCATTTAGTAAAACGCCATCACGTCCATGTTTTCCTTCCAAGCCAATCACAATGCCATACGACCGTCCATGAGGAAATGAAAAACAACAAGTGACAGCGAACAGTGGCTAAATACTAATGTGTATTTCACAAACCCCAAAGCGGATCATATGTCAGTAGGAGAGGTTTTCAAATGACACTCAGCTGTTTGTCCTAACAACGTTTGGCTTCTCAGTGTTTTGGGACGATTCTGCCAAAAGTGTCCAATATTCAGCTTTTGATTCTATTTTGGAAAAATCATATTCTTTAGACCACTATTTCTGGGGACTCTGACAAACCACCGTGACCCCCGTTCACAATAGGCCATATCTATAAATCGCTCCTGGATTTTTACATCATCTTAAATAGTTAAACCAGCCGTTTCAAAGAGTGTCATTAAAAACCTACACGTTTAGTACTTAGAGATTAGGATTTCTCCAGATTTCCCCTTCGACCTCTTTCATCACGAGTCCGGCCTGACGTTCGAGGAGAGAGAAGTATGTTCCAGTCCCGGGAACAAGCACACTCACTGCAGAAGCAAAGGGAAGCCATGAGCAATGGAAACAGCGCTGAGCCTTGGCCACGGTCCCTGAGGATGGAGGGAGGGGAGCAGAGGAGGGTTAAAGTGGGGCAGAGAGGGAGAAAGAGGCAGTGGAAGTGATAGAGTGGGGACGCCGAAGCCACACAATTAAAGAAAAAGTGAAATGTCAGCTCAAACACAACCCTGGAAATGTGGTTTGGACTAAAGCGTGACTCAGAGATGAAGACAGCCTCGTTTTGGCTACGGCGAGTTTACGCGTAGACATTTTTCTGCTGTTTGTTGCCTCTTTTACCTCCGTTTGCGTGTGAAATTCTTGATTTGCCTGACAGAGATGCTTGTGTTTCTCATTTAAATGCATTGGCTGCATATCTTTCTGTCACAAATCACATTTTTGCCCGTTAACCGAGGTAGCTCCACTCTTATCACATTATGTACACAGGCCAGTCTGCAGCTGAGTGCCAGCGGTACTTCACCTTGTGTATCGCAGCGTTATCTAGTGAGTTCACCTGCCTCACAGTCTGTCGCTCTTAACAACCTTCAGAGGACGGATCTAAGACACTAGCTTTTATGAAAAACAACAAAACAGGATCTGTATGGTCTCTGATGTTGTTTAAAAGGGGATTTGGAATTCAGCCGCGGGTTTGCTGCGGGTGTTGATGGAGAGACTGAGGGGAAGCATAAAACATTTTAAAGCCAGATGGAGGGAAAAAAACAAAAACACAATGCTCTGGCAAGCAGCAGCTAAGACTTGTAAAGTGTCCTGCTGTATAATCAAAAGTGGCTTGTTTTTCTCCAGCGGTTTCTGCTGAACAGAGCTTTCCGCCTTTTTAATTTGGTCAGTGAAATAGTTGGAACTATGACAATATTTTAAATATATGTCAGAGTGAACTCCATGCTATCGGATCATACTTATAGTTTTATTACAGATGTTTGAGTTGGAAGAAATGGAAAGCATTAGAGCTTAGTGCCTGTATGATATTATGATATTAATAATGGTCTGTTACTGTAATCATGGAAAACTATTCCTAGTTTTATTGATTAGCTCATTAGAAAGGGTTTCATTTCTTTCTTTTTTGCAGTTTGCAAAGTACATTTTTTTATTTTAGAAAAAAAGTGGATAATATATGCCATTATTTCAAACTATGAACTAAAAACTTCAAGATAACATGGAGATACAATCCGTAGCAAACGACAGAATCTATGGGTTTCTGTTAAAGCAACAGCCAGACACGCTCACATTCAAAGAAAACAACCAGCCATGAATAAGTGTGACTTCACTGGCTTTTTAAGGAGCAAAGGTCCTCTTTGTTAAGTGTTTATTCACGGGGGGGGGGGGCCTTTGGGTCTCAGGTTTTCACGAGCAGAGTCCCACCACACTGCAAAGTTGTTAGCATAAGATTGGCTCCTGAATGGATTTATTGTCATTGTTCACACATCCTTGCTGACTCGCAGAAATCCCAGTGCGTTGTGACAGGGCTGGTGCCGTAAATGAAACAGTGATTTATAGTTCATAGTTGCGGGCAGACGGACAGAATCGCTGAGAAAGATGTTTTCAAGGCCTTTACTCTGTTTCTGTACCACCTGTATAATCAGAGTTCCTCTGACATGGCAGGCCGCCGGCGTATTATGGGATCTGATTGGCGTCTTATGAGATTTGAAGCCGATAAATGTAAATGGTCCGCACAAAGGGGGGTTAGTAGCGAAGCTAAGTGGAAGCATATGTGCTAGTGAGCTCGCAGTCTGATTATAGAGACCTCTGTGGCTCCGGCTGCGGGGTTGGATGCTTGCTTGGAGAACACACTCAAGTACGACTATTATAGAAAGCAGGAACAAACAGCAAAGTGGAAACTACGAATCATGGAGCATTGTGTGGTTTGCTTTGTTTCTTTGTCTGAAAATGAAAATGAGCCCATCGAGACCAGCCAGACTTGGATGAGAGAGGCGGCAGCGGCATAACTTTAAATATAATCGACAGGGCAACAACGATGAAGTAAGGTGCTGTCGCTGTGTTTTAATGTGCTCTGGCAATGTATTCACTATTTGAAGAGTCTAAGGGCAAAGGTTATAAATATTTGGTTTAAAGAAAGCAGGTCGCTTTGGAAATCTGAAGGATGAAGCGATGCTAACGTCCGCTGTTTCTTTACAGGAGAGGATGCTGAGTCAGAGTGGTGGGAACGCAAGGAGTCGAGATGTGTTCGGGCTGCGCTGCCTTCCAGGTAAGAGTATGCTTTTATGAAGAGGCTCAACACGAGGCGAGGGCTTTCCTCGCTGTACACCAACAAGGTTTCATCCATCATGGCTGAAATATCCACTACAGCTGCTTTGTACATGTTGTGACGTCCCAGATACGCCGGGAAACCAGTAGAGTTTTATATTTTCACTGTAAACCAGAAGTAGTCGACCCGTTTATTCACTTTGAATTAACGGGTGAGAGTCGTAGTCCATTACTGATTGGCCTCTGTGCTTTTACACCATCCTGGATTCAGTTGTGTTTCTCCATCAACTATGATCCAAGTCACCCTGAAATCACTCTTCGCTCTTCCTCCAACTACTGTACAAACCCCCTCTGCTGTAGAGGGAGTTTGTCCGGCTCTTTGAGCCACAGATCGGCCCTCTTCACCCAGGTTGATAATCTGCTGGATGCTGCAGAGCTACACAGAGTCTCTGCTGCTGCTGCAGTCTGAGTTATTTCCCCCGCCCTGCCCTGCTCATATTCTTGTGTCAGCAGCACCCTGCTGGAGCTTTTTATAAGAATGGCAGCAGACCAGAGGGCCTAGATCGCAGACGGCTAATCCTTAACACTGCATGTCAGCAGCAGAGCACATTTAAGTGTAAAAGAGGATGTGTGGGTGTGTTAGAGGGAAGTCCATGAGCTGGGGAGATGCCTCTCAGTTTAGCCACCTTATGACTGATCTGTCACACATATTTAAATTTTAATATTTCAGGTCTGCTTATTATCAAACAGTTAAAATACAAGAGCAATTATTCTTCGGATTTGTTTTGTAATCAAAAGCATTTTTTATACTTGAATTGCTTTTAGTTTTGGTATAGCACCATGTGACCTTTCATGACTTGCATGCAATCATATTCTTTAGAAACACACACTTCCTTCCTTATTTTCACTCACTTAGTCAGCGCTGTGTTTTCCAGCAGTTTATTTTCATCAAATACTTTCCAGTCTCAGCTGGTCGTTGACAACATTTCTTTTCTATTCTTGGCTGTTAACGTTCCACTGTGAAATATGTCAACCGTCTTTACTTAACATTTTTCTCCCCAGCTGGCTTTCAGCTTCATCTCCATCTCATACAGCATCCTACTGCTTCCTTCCCTTTATATCTCCACCTCCATTCCAGGCAGATTAGAAACACAGCTGTCCACCAGAACCTGTCTTATATTAAGAGAGAAGAAGAAGAAGAAGAAGAAACATGTGCGTTGGCAGCATTGTTGTTTCGCCTTTTTTTTCCTCTCTTCTCTTTTTTCCAGACCAAGGAGCTAAAATTACTTCCAATTAGTCGGCACTCAATGTAGTGTTTTATTTGTATTTTTGGATGTGTTTTCCCAAAGCGATTCAGATTTCATGCATCCTTCTGCTGTGTGCACGCTCTGAGGAGTAAGTGTTGAGACAATTTGTGAGAACAAGTTCACTTTCAGACACAAAGGAGTCGCGAGTCAGTGTTACCCCACCGAGTGGACGGGGCTCACATTGCACCCGCGGACACTGCTCTCTTTCGTGCACATCTGTCTTTTTAGTTTTCATAGAAGTAGCAACACATTGGTGCTGTTGTTGCATGGCAGGGGAACTTGATAGAGGTTGTGGTTAAGAAAGCTTCTCAAGCTTAATCCAGGTTTAAAACCAGCCGTACAGTAGGAATCTGAAAATCAGAAATATGTGTGCAGACGTCGTCCACTTCTCCCAGTAGTTAACGGGCAGTGCTCGGTGTCCGCGGCGTTCTCATGTGACACCGGGACACAGGACCGCAGAAACCGAGCTGGCCCGCGGGAGGTCAAACGGGTCAGGACAGCTCCGACAGCCATAGCTGGATCATGTACCTTTTCAATGCTGCGAGTGGGGGGGGGGGGGGGGGGGGGGAGTGGGGAGTATACTGTCCATTCACACACAATGCCAAGAGTCCAGGACCCCCTCCAGAGCGACTTCACAATCCCCTTTCTCCACAGTCTTATGTTACTGTGGGATTAAAAGGCTGTCAATCAGCTTTATACCTCGTTGATTGATGGACAAGAGACCACAGCATCAATATTTCTATACTTGGGTTTCGATCTTGATATTGTAGAAGGTATTCATTTCTCTGTGTTTGTATGACTTAGAAAAGAGAGATCAAACAAGATATTTTGGAAATGTATATTTCTCATAATCAGTATGCCTAGAGATATAGTGTGTCATATTGTTATTTTCATTTAAAGGTCTGGTCGAACTTAGTCGTCATTTTGAACACAGTTAGAGGACGTGATGGTAATGTTGCATCACGTGAAGGGTGGTGGTTTTGGTTTCTCTGTAGTTTGTCAACAGAGCAGCGTTGTGGACATTGTGTTAGATTACAGGGCAGACTCATGGACAGACTTTTCTCATTGTCATTTATACAGAAAATAATATCAGTATCGACTGCTAATCCTTAGATTTAACCCAACTTAACCCGTTCCTGGTCTTTACTCGTCCTCCAGCTGGGTTAACGTGAGACTGAGGGCGTGTGGGTCAGGTCTCGCTCAGCTGTATTTTCTCAGATTGATTGTTTAGGTCTCTCTCTCTCCTCGTGTCCAAGTCAGTGACCACAACATCAACAGAAGTCGCTGAAACATTGCAGTGGAAACTCACATTTAAACTTAATGTGGAAAAAACGCTTTATTTATGTCCAGGAATACAAACAAACACTTCAAAAATGCTTCTAGATTGTGTGAAGTATGTAAATTTAACTGGTTTTATTCACTTTCTTGACGGCTTGCTCCCAGATTTTGGTGGGTATGTTACTATTCAAATACCAGACCAGTAACTGGCGGATCTCAACGTGATAAAACTGTGTAATGCAGCTTTTTGCTTGGAGGCACAATGTGTCTTGTTATAAAGTTTAAAGCTGCCGTTGGCATTGAAGAATCTACAGCAAACACAGGGAACCTGAACTCTGCTGTATGACATGTTTTACTGTTTGGGAACAGTTTGTTTGATTCTTCTTAATAGCTGTAATCCAGATGCCACGTAGAATCTGTATGTTTATCTCAATATAAATCAGAAATAAACATTTTGTTTTGTTTAGGCACCTATGCAACTGTTGAAAGCGTGTGTGAAGGTGCTGTTCTCATGCTCAATTATAGCTCAGAAACTGTTTTTGGGTTGACACGGGGTTAGGGTTAGGTTACACAGAAAAAACAACACACGTTAAGACACTAATGAAATTGAGCCTCTGGTACACAGCGAAGCTGGCCGAGGTTGCCGGCGTCCACAAGGAGTAGTGGAGATTAACGAAGCTGCAAAGCTGCTGTTCAAGTAGAGCCTTGTTACACTCCGTTTGCAGCTCTCCAGGAAGCACATAAAAGATTTGATTTCATTAAAGGACAACGCTCTTGTTAAACACCTTCACTTTTACAGCTGAGTTATTATGGGCTGAACCAACCCCTTGCACAAACTTTGTAAATCTCCACCAAAGAGTGCAAATAGGACCAGAAGCCTCTGCCTCCCTGTCTTCCTCTGCCCGGCTCTCAAATCATTAGGCCACAGGAATGTTTTCGTTTCTGTTGCACCCTGGGGAGACATTCAAACGAAGCACGGAAAAGCCACAGATTGTCCTTTTCTGAAAGACGAGCTCTCAACAAGGGTTCACTTGTGTTCACTGTGATACTAAGCATCTTAAATCTCGCTGGTTCATGCGGTGGTTTTGGAGGCATAAGCCTAATCATAGAGCACACCCTAGGATTTAAACTCCTCTCGTGCAATCGGCAAATTATGGTGTTGGAAGCAAACGCTCCTCTTTTTCCTTTCTCTCGCAGCAAACGAGCGTTTCATGTGTAGAAATGGCTGTTTCCTGTTTGTGCTTTGGTATCATAAAAAAACATCCTTTTAAGCTCAGAAGCTGCTCCACTGTCGTGTTCAGTTGGACTAGTTCCTTCCACATGTGCACTAAAGGCATGTTGACAACAGATTTCCTTTCCATGGTCTTTTGTGCAAATATGAAAACATTGGCCTTGCCATGTTTCAGGCTAAAACACTCCTCTTGTTGTGGACAAAAAGGCCATTTTCTCCACGTCTACCCTATCCTGGACTCCGTTGCTATGGAAACCCACAGTCTAGCTGGCAACGGCTTTGTAGTCCTGCAGAAGACTGTTTGAAATGTGCTGTCTCACCACTCTGTGTGCGTGTGTGCGTGTGTGTGTGTGTGTGTGTGTGTGTGTGTGTGTGTGTGTGTGTAATCCCGTTCGATAGTGTTTGTGCACATCTGTGCTTGTTTGTAGACGAAGCTTCTGGGTGAAAAGTTTGTTTTTGGAAGCTTTTGTTCGGGAATTCCAGATGCTTCTTCAACATTCCTCTCTGCTGAGGAATGATGAGGATCCATCACTCAGGCTCGATCAAGAGATTACTTATTAAGAAGGACATATCTCAACATAGATAATATGATTATAATCATCATCATATAATCATATTATCATTATCATATAATATGATTTAAAACTGCGTAGGAGTTCTATTTTCTCCTTTTTATAGACATTTAGAGATATATTTTAGAGATTTAATCATTTTAAGCCTCCTTTATAGTAGATATATAGTAGCTGATTTTTGTTTTCATTGTCGATTTCACATTATTGTTGCAAGACATGCTCTCTTTCATGCTTTCTTGTTATTAAATTTCTCGATAATTATCCACTGTATTTCAGTTCATATGCCATTCAGTTTTAATTTTGTATTTTTTTTAATTAAAATAATTCTTCATCCTACATCCACACCCAATCCCTGTATAGTGTAAATAGCCGTATCCTTTTTTGGGAGTTTTAATATCCAGCTAGACAAACTACAGAGTAGATTTTGTAATTGACTCGTATATTTACACCCACAAGTAATGACTGTAGTTAAGGTGGCGCTGCTGCAGTTCTTCCTGCTCCTCCCTGTCCATCCGATGTGGCCTGATGTTCTTATAACAACAAACAACAGCTTGACCTTTTTGTTTCAAGGCGTTGTTCCACCCACTCCCAGTAGCTCGCTCAGTGAACGTCCATGCTGCCGTTTGTCTGTGTGTACACTTCCTGTTATGTATCCTCACCAGAAGCCCCCACCTACACACAATGGATAATATATAATGCAATATTATCAGACATGACTGAGAGAATTCCATTCATAACCTCTGCACTCCATCTCCCCTTTTGTCCCCACCAGGCGAGTGTGTGCTGCAGCGGGCTGTTATGGTGAGGAAGAAGTTGACTGCCAGGGAAGGAAGAGGTTGGGTGTCTGGGACCCTCTTCTGTACTCACTTCAGAGTGGCCTTCGTGCCCCAGGACAGCCCCAAACCGGACGTGAGTCCGTCTGAACAGCTGGACAGATTAAAATACTTATGGTTTAAAGGCTGACATTGTGAAACATGATAGGAACATTTAACTTGATGCATGATAACGGGAGCAAACATGTTTTATTATATGTATATTTATATATATATTCTTTAAATAACATTCATGATGCAGGACAATGCAGATCCAGTGCTTTTAGGAGATCACGATGTGGCCTTGGCTTCCATAGAGAAGGTTGTGGTTGGTAAGTAAAACCTTATGCCCACATTTATATGAATCATGGACTAATATTCTGTATATCCTGCCTTTAATGCTAGACCAAATTAGGTGTTTAAATAGCATTATGTGCTATTTAAGATTTATACCTAACATGAAATGTAGGGTTATTGACTCCTTTTGTAAAGTTATTTTCAGTAGTGTCCACATACTGTACTGTATGTAAAGTGTACTTGTGGGTTTTGTTGACTCATTTGTATATTTAATGTTTAATTACACCCCTTTCCCTCCTCTGTATTGCAGTGGGCCCAAACAGGACCAAACTGGTGACCCCAAACTCCTCGCTGAAATTCACTCCAGAGGAGCTGGTGCTTTACTGCAGAGACCTGCGAGTCATCTGCTTCCTGTTTGACCGCCTCACTCCTGACGCGCAAGTCATAGAGGTGCGTCTCCCATCGTCTGATTTTTAGGAACTTTGTTATCTCGTCTTAAACACTGGACTTGTGAGTGTCCGCAGTCCAAAAATGGGAATTTGCTGACAACCACCGATTGTTTTGGGTTTTTTTTCTTCCAGCATTTAAAATAATTTTCATGGATTGTTTTGGTTATTTAATTCCGTATTTTTCCCTTTGTTTTAATCAAGACGATGTGATGCACCTTGATAATTCTTCTCTTAAGAGATTTGTGCACCGGGGTCAGTAAATACTGTATTTGCAAGAGGCTGCATCTTTCGATGTGTGTTTATTGTGTTAGACTGAGAGAAGGTGATCTGAACCATACGCCGATGATCTGACTCTGCAGGGCATTGATGTTGAAAGCTGATGACCTTTGTCATGCTGATGGCCCTCACTGTGGTTTCCCTCCTCAGATAACCTACACCATCGCCAAGACCTACCAGCCTCCCAAACCAGGGTCGGTTTTATCTTTCCAGAACGCTGCCCTCGGGAGTGTCGGTGAGTCGATTAATGTGTCTGCACCCTCATACACAACCAGCGCTGATGCATTACCTTATCAGTCTGTCATCCTGCAGCTATTTTGAGTCTCCAGGAACATAGAGGGATACTTCAATGTAGCTCACATTTTTTATAGTGTTTATGTATATATCTGTATGGGTGAAGCTGAGTAATGTCATGTAAAGTGGAGAGATTTTTTGTTGTCCAGGTCTAGACCAGATACTGTTGATATATATTGCAGAGATGCGTGTGAAATGGCTCGATAGCCTCACGTCTGTGCGTTTGGATCTTGATGACAGAAAAATGATCTAATCCGTCATTCATTCCTTTCCGTGCATGTTTTTAATGTGATGAATATTCACAGACATAACAGCTCGGTGAAAGTGAGAAGCGAATGCCAACGTGAATCAGGAACGCAGCGTGAACGCGGCGGTCATGTGCTTTTCTTTCCGAAGCCCTTGAATGTTTTCCCCCGATGTGCCTTCATCGAGTCTGTTCTCACTTTGATTTTCACCCACGCTCGCTCCAGGGACAGACTGTACCCAAAACTCACATTGTCATTTCCACAAGTGTGTTTCATCTGTTTGGATTCCGTCAGGACTCGATGTTACAGCTTCAGACCGGAGAGATCAATATTAAACAGGAAGCATACTGGTTTCTGTGCAGGCCAGAATGAAATATAACGCTCACATCCTGTCTGGTGGCCTAAATTAGAAACATTCTCCTCCAACACGATGCATGGAAAAAAACACTTTCACAGGCTGCTTTTGACACTGATCGAAAGCCTCAATGTATGAAGGATTAAACCATTATAATTGAATGGAACATTGTGCTATCAGGGAAGGTATCTAACTCAGTGTTAACACTGACAAAACAAAAGCTCCTTGTTTGTAACCAAGCCACTCTCCACCTCCACCATATAGAGTAATATGAGCCCGTCTGTACAATACATTATGCTATGTTAAAGCTGTACCAGGCTGTGGATGACTGTCAGCTGTTGGATAAATAATGCAAGCCATTAGATGACCTACAGTTAAACTCTGCCCCGGGGGTCAACTGTGTCCGTTGACGACTTCACTTCACTTCACGACTTTCCAAATTAATTCAGTCACAAGCAAACACCTCAGATTGATTGTTTTATGAACATGCAGTAAAACTGTTTCTTAGAAATTTGGATAAATGAGTTGAAATTTTAAATTAGCATCAGAACATCCAAATGATATTTGCCCTTTGCATACACGATATTGTGTAATATTGAGATGTTTGAATCACTTTCTTCCTCCAGAAATGAAGCAGTTTCTAAGCAACCGTCGCCGGGACACCCACATGAACTGGTACGAGTCGGCCTCGGACTGGGAACAGGAGCTGGAGCGATGCGGGGCCACTGGCTGGAGAGTCAGCTCGGTCAACGACCGCTTCGAGATGTCCACCAGGTAGAAATCACACTCAGGGTGAATGGTAAATAATAGTGTGGAAAACATAGATGATAAACTGTGCATTCTCTCCGTTTGCCGTCAGCCTGCCGAGATCCATCGTGGTTCCACAGAAGGTTTTGGACACTGAGCTGAAGAAAAGCTTCGCCCACTTCAATGAAGGACGCATCCCTGTGAGTGCATTTAATGCGGAGAAACATTTTGACTCATCGGCTCCGCCAGGAGAGCATGTAGTTGGACGTATGGGTGTGTGCATCTCTGTGTCCGTCCACGGCTAGTTTTGCATACCGTTGGACTCCTTAGCAAAATATTTACTTGTGCTCGTTTATCACTGTATGCTCGAGCAGCTCACATGGTTCCAGTGATTCACACATTGTTTTATACCGTCATTGAATGATGATTCTAACGGATTACGAAATTGTTCCTCTTTTCATGTCGGTAGGAGGGGAGCTCGTTAGCTGTGTGTATTTCAAACCCTACATCTAAAAAAAAAAAGAAGATATTCTGGGCATCAAAACACATTTTCCATGCTGCCGTAGACTAAACATAAATTGTTATGCTTTAAGAAGGATGTGCTTACTTTCAAAACTAACTTGAGAAAAATTTTAAAAAGTAGAAATTCTCCAAATGAGCTCTTCCCAAGTGTATATTACCGGTATACACAGTACTGTGTCCGAAGGATGCAGTCATCTTTGAGATCCGTTTTCCCTTCTTATAAACATTCCTGTGAGACAAATTACAAGATGAACACGGATGCAGTGAGGACCTTCAGGGAGGTTTAACAACGTGGAACGTGTTATTAAAGCGGGAGGAATTGTGTTTCGTTTGTTGCAGCGTTGGTGTTGGCGACACCCTCGAGGCAGCGAACTGCTGCGAATGGCCAGCTTCCAGAACAACATCTACCACGAGAAAGACGACATCAGGTCGGTGGGACTGTTGACTCTCACAAGGCAAAGCAGCGTTGCAGTCAACTCATAACAGGGTTGACGTCGCAACTTTAGAAAAGTTGCTGTAGGAAACTTTTATTCACAGGCTGTGAGTCGTTTCTACATGCAGTTTATTTATTTGTCTGTTTTTATTATGTCTACAAGTTGCATATGACGGGTAGGATTATAGCTCGGTCACCTCACAAGCAGAGGAAGAGGAAGTCTATTTATACTTATATTCTCTCTTGCTGTGTGTGTGTGTGTGTGTGTGTGTGTGTGCCTGTGTGTGTGTGAGTCATACGCTCCTCTCTGCTACCTCCACTGAACCACCTTCAGCACTACAATGAGCAGTCAGTTTATTTTGAATCATCCTGCAGGGAAGATGCTGAGTTGATCGTTATCTGAATGCAGGAATTCAAACTGCTGTAATAGTCCTCCACTGGCCACAGCCTAAATCCTGCAGGCTGTTAAAGAAGCAGGAGTGTCGTTTAAAAGCAACATAATTAAATTTGGAGTGAGAGGAGCAGATGCAGCTTGCACTCATGAGTTTTTACAACTGAAGGAACGTTTAAACCAATCACTTGTGGGGACACATTGTGCTCTGGTTGGCTTTTAAAGACATTTGACTTTTAAGCTGTCAAGTCCTTGGAGATCCTCTGTTTACAAAGATGTGAGTAAAAAGCTACCGTACAGGGCGTACGGCTCCTCTTGTTGACGTGGTCAGCCGTTGTGGCAGGGTGTTAACAGCAGGATGTGTCCTGTAGAAACCTGGAGATGATCCTGTTTGGGTGCCAGTCCTCCCTGTGTGTGGTGGTGGAGCTGGGCGAGGAGCTGCCGTCACCTGCAGATATCCAGCTGGCACACGGCCGCCTGCGCGCCCTCTGTCTGGGAGGTGAGGAACAAACACACAAAGCACACTCAACACCTGAGCAAACATGTATTTATGCACACCGCCAAAAAAAAACACCCAGAGATAGCTCAGGAAGCTGGTCTGGAAGGTTCCTGACACCAGAATATTGAATGAATGAATACTTTATTACAGACTCAGAGGTTCCATATAAAATACAAAAGACAATACAAATACAGGTCAACACATTAATATACATGCAAGCACCTGTTCCAGTGTTTCCACGGCCCAGATGTGTACCTTGTATCACTCTGTTTAGTGTTAGTGAGTGCAGTTATTAGGCTATTTTTTGACTCTAGAAGTCCACATACATTTATACATAAACACAGCATGGAAGGTGGGGAATCTACTATTAACAAATAAAGTGCTTGTCCATGTTGGCAGCCTAAGGAGGATCCTGAACGCATCATTATATGCGACCTGTAGCTTCTTTAGCTCTGCTGTGGTATATTTACACCAGAGATGAGCTGCGTATGATAACTTACTACTGATCTTTGTTGGTTTGTGATGATAAACATGACATTATGTGTTTGGAGGTGTTGTGAAGTGTATTGTTGTTTGTTTGTACTTTATTGTAAGAGTTGACTGTTTGTGGACATTTTATCACGCTGGGGTTTTGGTGAAGCACGCCTGCCATGGAGGTTATTTGCTATTTGGTGTGCCATGTATAAATAAGGGTGTGTCCTTCTGTTAGTAAATCATTCTGACCTGACGAAGATCCAAGCAGGATAGAAACTTTGTTGATTAATTAACGGTGGTGCAGGCGTTACCATTTTCCTCTATGACGCTGTACTGAGAGCTTAGCACCTTTTGTGATGTGCCTATAATTGATCTTTCTTGGCGTGTCTGCCAGAAGCAGTCATACGTTTACTTTTTTACTGGTTTTAATCACCGGGTTTCCATGTTTTGGAGAGGAGAAGAAAAAAAAACATCCTAATAGGGAGAGGCTGACTGCAATAGTGGCAAAGCCAACAACTCCCATGATCCCACGCTGCTATCACTTAGTCTTTTGTTTTGTTTTGAGTCCCCGAGCACCAGAAAATTACATATCATGCTTTATAGTCCCTTATTTATGCAAAGAGTCAAATTATCATCCAAACCACTGAGGTTCCCTAAATCTTCTACAAAATTCCTTACTTTGCAAAATGTAGAATGACGTCGACTTGTTTTGGGTCTGAAACTCCCAACGATGGCCGCTCAAAGCGGGCTTTTACGAGAGTTTTGTTTTGGTCACGTATGCACACACAGCACATTCCACGGTTGAGTCAACAGAAGAGAAGACAAAACCTGATGGCCATCTACAACTACTGACCCCGTCTCACACTCACACACGAACAATGTGTGAAAGGTCACCGATTTTTCACGGTTCACACGTTTGTCAGCTCAATTTTAGTTTTTTTGGTTCACAGCTCAGAGGATGTTGGAGACGGCAGCTTTTCTGTTGGTTGGAAATGGTTTCATCTAATTTAGTTAAAGATAACACAGCTGTCAGTCCTGATGCTGTCATGGATGTAAGATGATGTGAATACTTGATTTGCATACACAGATTCTTCAATGCCGAAGACATATATTTATACAGTTATACTTATATATTCAACAAACTGCATGTTTTATCTGAGTATGGTGAGATATGAGAATAAGTTTTCATCAGCCGCATTCCTTGCAGATGCCTGAAGACCCTCTGAAAACCGTTATTTTAACTGTTGATGTCATATTGTCATGTTCGATATGTTAATGTCTGAATTCCTCTTTCGGCTTCCAGATATCTCCACATCTGTGTCGGTGCCTGATGACAAATGGCTGTCTACCTTAGAAAGCACCCACTGGCTCGACTACATCAGGTAACGGCTCTGATCGGCCAGTCTGCAGCACATCCATCATAAAAAACTTCTGAGGTTCCTCCAAACCTATGGCTTTTTATTGTTTAGCTCTTGCTGTCTGACAGTTAACTGGCTGAGGAATCTCAGCTGTGATCTGGGACGTTTTAAATCCCCGAACTAAAGAATGAATCATTCTAATTAAAGTCCCACCATTCTAATTAGAGTTTCTTATACGTTTGATATATTCAACCTCTGTCTCCAGGGCCTGCCTGAGGAAAGCTTCGGAGGTCGCCTGCCTGCTTCGCGGCGGTCACCTGACTGTGGCACTGCAAGGTGAGTCACGTGACCCATAACCCCCGGCTCGTATTATTCAATCCATTCATTATTCACAGCGCCTCCCTCTCATTAATCCCACATTAGGGCTTGCCTTGAAGTAGCCATATACCTGCGACAAGCACACTCCGCTGAGCCTACATGCACACCGTCAATAGGCCTCCATGCAACAGGCTTGTCACCAGGCTGCTGGAGTTACTGAGGTCGCCTCCATACAAGACACATGACGACTACCTCATGGAGATACGAGTTCATCTCTTCGTTACTTACATTAATGTCAAATCTAAACTTTTTACACAAAGCAAATGGCAGTCATGCAAGTCATTCTAAACCTACTTATAAAAGCTGCGGTCAGTAGAGTCCAGGTGTGTCTGCTGGTGTCAAAAACATGGATTGAATATCAATATTTCTCAAAGGTGTATTGTATTGATGACATATCCGTATCTTGACAGCACTATTATGAAGTTACACTGTTGCTGTCGCATTAATATCAAGGCATTTCTACATGTTTCTCAGGATGATGATAAGGTGTTGAATTCCTCCTGCAATGGTGGAATCACTGTCTTTATTAGTGTATGACATCACTTTGATATCATTTAGAAACATGTACTTCAAGCTTGTATTGAGCTTTTCATTTAAGAGCATCACTAGAGACAAATTCCCATTTAATTCTGCTCTTCGTCCTCGTAAGGCCTCTTCTGTTTGACAGTAGAGAGAGGGAGAGAGAGCAATAGGCAGATAGAAGTGATGATGATGAAGAAAGCGAAGATAAAGACCCAGAACAGACAACAGAAAGAGGGAAGGGCACCCTGAGAGACGAAGTCGTCTCGGACTAGTGCAGTGAGTCATTTCTGCAGTGGGATATTGACAGCAGACGGATCTGCTGCGTGGAGGAGACGCAGAGCGTGACTGATCCACGAACCTCGGAGTTAAACAGGCGTCCTGAAAGAACGGCCCGATGTTACGTCAAACGGGAGCACGGGTTGTAAACATCCTTAGATGAAAACAACCATTGTTTGAGTAAACAGTGTCGGGTCTGACTCTCTGGGTGTTTATGAATGCACCACAGGCGGCCAGAGCAAGTGGTTGGAAATCAACAACAGCCTCCTGCCTGTTAAATGAGTCATAGAATGGATTCTATGAAGTAAATCAACCCTTCCTTTCACATGCTTTATCCCTTTCCCTTCACCGTGACACACTGAAATTCAGCGTTACGGTTGTCAGGAGTTAGAACAACAATAACGCGACTAATCGGCCAGCGATTACCTGAGCAGGTGAAAGCTGAGGAACTGACAGGAGCCCCGGCCAGACACTCCGAGGTCACCCTCGCTGCATGTTTGGCTTTACCTGGTCCGTCACGTAGCGTTCCCCCGGTCACCCGATCCGACTGGCTGTCAGGTGGCGATCAGTCGACACCTCTACTCCACAACATCAGCCTCTCGCTTTTCACGACACGCATCGCAGAAGTGAACTTCTGGTTCCAAGGGGAGGAAACTCCAACACAGCAACACTCAAATCCCCAAGACCAATATCAAAAAATATCAATACTGAATACTTATTCAGGTCTCAATATTCATTTTCTGAAGTATCACTGTATAATCAAATATTCAGTATCAGTATGTTTGATAGCACTACTTTATTAGGTCAGTATGTTTAATTACATCATACGTTCAATGGAAACAGTGAACCTCTGAATAAGCCTGAAGTCGAGGGTAAACAGCCGAGCCAGAGCAACACATCTGCCCACAGATCCGGTTCCAGATGGTTTATTAAACCGAACCCTCTGAGAACGTTTTGCAAAAGGGCGAGCACTTTAAAAGAAAACACTTGTCAAGTGATGGGATGAACCATCTGTCAATCTAAGGGGGGGAGAAGAGCGAAAGCATCTTTTTCTCCCGCATTACTTTAAGCCTGAGGGGATGGATTCTCTCGATTTAAAAAATAAAAGGGAATAGCAACACGTGTTTTGGTGCTGCAGAGGCGGAGGACCGGGACATGGGCTGCGTGGTGTCCAGCCTGGTCCAGGTGATGTGTGACCCCCACAGCCGGACCCAGCACGGCTTCCAGAGCCTGGTCCAGAAGGAGTGGGTGATGTCCGGCCACCGCTTCTACAGCCGCATGAACTACCACCGAGACAACGACAAGGAGGAGGTGAGCGCTCGCATTAAGTATATTGTTATTATTATATTTCATGGTGTTGTTTTTTTATACGACCAGAAAGATAAAGAACTAAAGTTTACTTGCCTCCTAACTTCCCTCCCCGCAGGCCCCAGTCTTCCTGCTCTTCCTGGACTGTGTTTGGCAGCTCCTGTCCCAGTATCCCTCTCGCTTCCAGCTGACAGATGACTTCCTGTTGGCCTTGCACGACAGCATCCACCTGCCACTCTTCTCCAGCTTCTTGGCCAACTGCCAGCGAGAGAGATGCAAACGCTCCCAGGTACCGGACACCCGAGAGGGGCTTTAGTCATCTGGCAGCTCCGTTATAGAGCCTTAGACATGTGACAGTTCATCACATGTTAAAGTCATTACAATATCAGATGCTGCAGACAGAAACTGGAGAGATATTTCAGAATCAATGTGTTTTATTGTTTTATTGTGTGGAAACACCCGACCTAGACCCTATTTAAGGAGTAAGTTAATGTGTCCTTCTCCACCCAGAACCTCGGGCAGTCCTACACGCCGGTCAACGGCTGGAGAGACGTGCACCATCCGGAATCTTCCCGGATCCCTCGGACCCCCCTCTGCCCTCGGTGTGGGACTGGTCCCTGCAGTACAGCAAGCATAGACGGGACCACTTCACCCAGCCGGTCCCCCCAGTCCCTCCCCTCCAACCGCTGCTCAACGGCAACCTCAACACCAACCCGGACACACACAGGGTAGGAGGACACACGCCCTCTAGTGGCCACGGTGGGGGGTTGTTTGGGCTGACGGCTCATGTTGGGATTTTAATGTTTAATGTGAGATAGTGATGTTTCCTGCGTGGACAGATGTCAGATTACTATGATATTGCAAGAAAACAGTCTTCACTGAGGTCAGAACTGCAGTATTGAAGTGTAGATATATGATTGTTATCAGTATCATTGGGAGTTTTGAAGCTTTTCTTACTGGAAACAAAAACCCAGCTCTCACAAATAATGCTCCAGTCTGCTGGTGACGGCCTCCAGTAAACCGTAAAAGATAAGTAGGCCCTTTATTTCTGAGTTCATTTGATCCTCGTCACTCCCGATATGTGATCTAAGGTTTGCTGTTGCGTGCACTGCTGCTTTCCACAATAATAAATCCCAGTTCACACAGCACAAGCTTGGTTTTCCACCCGCCGTCAGATTTTAGAGCTCCCAGACTCAAACCTCAGATCAAAGGCAGATCGCTGTTGGCTCAGAGTTCACAAAACGGGGCTCAAAGGGTTCAAAGAGAAGCTCGCTAGTGTTTCACAGACACAGTCCAGATATCTATCAAGGTAAATATCTGGAGTCGTCGGGGGAATCTGATCTCTGGCGTGTGTTTTTGTGACTGGACGTAGTTTAAAGACCAGATAGACTCAGTTCCTCCTGGTGAAAGTCAGTCATGTAGACTACAAGACAGCGCAGCACTCCAGGCTTAGTATCTGAAGTAAGGATGGGATGATGGAGGATTTTATTGCACATCTGGATAAAAAAACACAACAATGAATTTCCATTATCGGGATAATCATAAAAAGTGACTTGGAAAATTATGTTTAAGTGCCATTTTAAGAGTTTGAAGCACATTTTGATGATTATTGGGGGAAAATCCAGGATGATCTTGATGTGAAATTTTCACATCATCTCATGCCTAATTTGCAGCAGGCCACGGCACCCCCTTGTGGTAGTCATAAAACATGCATCCAGTTGAAATGGACTCATTGGGAACAGATTGACCATAATACAGTTCAAAGGGACCACCAGCTTATTCACTGATGCATTGCTCTTCTCTGCTTTGAGCAGTGAAAGTTAATGGAAACAGGGAGGCTAGTTAATTATTTTCAAATGCATGTAGTAAAAACTCTTTACACTTCATGACACATGGTTGAAGCTTGTAGCACACACACACACACACACACACACACACACACACACACACACACACACACATCTGCTTGTGACTGTGAGTGAAACTTTAATTAAAATGTTGACCGAGAGCATCTTCCCCTCCCACATCTGCCCACCAGCTGACAGACACCATCCCCGGCTCCGTCTTCCTCCTCTCTCGGGGAACCTTCTCCTGCCCCGCTAACCTGCTGCCCTGGCGCAGCGGCAGTTCAGGCGTTTACAAGAAGAGCCACCGGAGGGCGCCGTCCTCCGAGAACGTGCCCGGCCTAGAGAGGCTGCTGAAAGCCTGGGCCCTGTCCGAGGTTCCCCAAGGACTCCCTTCCACCTCCGGACCTCAAGGGCCGCTGGACCCCTACGAGCCCTTGCTGCCTCTCCTCGTGGGGCCCTGCATGGGCCTGTGGAAGGAGTGCTACCTCCGGGGGGCGCTCCACGCACAGGTACGATGGAAGTGTCCTACATTAACAGACAGAAACGAACACTCTGTCCACTATTTTAACAACCTCGTCAAGTCAGAAAGGTTTGAAACCACCGTCTCCAGCGTTACTTATGTCTTTCTATTATGATCAAAGATTCTCCTGAAGAGTCTGAAACCAATAACAATATTATTCTGGCATCAAACCGTATGATGTGGCTGCAAACCGTGTAGCCACATCCTGTCATACTGAAGCCAAGAACTCCACTGTTGTATGACACCCATTGAAAACACATCAGAGAGCTACACCATTCAACTGGGTGACATATTACATATTTATAAAGGCTGCAGTATTTTTGTTGCAGCCTATTAATTCCACAAAATTCCTCAGAGTTGATTTCAAAAGTCCAAACTCTCGACGAAGAACCTTCAAACATTTAAGTTTGTTACTGACAAACAAAACACAAAACACTATTTAGTGTTTACTGTAGAATATAAACACATTTTTCAGGCATTCACAGTATTAAAAAAACGAATCTCCTGCTGTCTAATTTAAATATTGCAGGGTTGAGTGCAGATGTGTCATCGGGTTTATCTAATGGGTGACATCCTCCACAAATGTTTTATTAAATTTGGCCGCAAAACTAAAAGGCTCCACATATCTGCCGCGTCGTGGTGATGTTTAGAGAAGTGGAGGGTTCCTGTTATCGGTTTGAAAGCAGCTGCAAAGTAAGAAGAAGTAAAAACCCATCAAACAGCTAAAACACCAAACTCAGGTTAACGGTGTAGACGGATCAGAGTAGAAGTGTTTCCCCGAAGTGCCTCCAGGCCTGAAAACCCCTTCTTTCCCCTCTTAGCGGCACTGAAACAAGATATCTATCCATTTACAAATCACTGTGCTCGGAGCGACGGCACAGCCGAGCTCTCAAACAAACATCAGCCGGAGAACAACCGACCTGCTTTCTCACAATGTTATCGAAGTCTTGACATGGCGCCGCTCCACCACTCTCATGCATAATGCACTACAGCACAACAAAACCAGATTGAGTGACAGTGTTGTCTTCAGGTCGGAGGGAGCATCTGAAGCAGGGCTGTGGGATTGTGTTGACGTGACGATATGAAGGTGTGATGTCACGATCATCTGTCTGATGCTTAAAGCTCTTTAAATGGCCCTTGGCACAGGGTAAAGCACCCCCTGCTTTCTGGTCTGGTGGACTCTAAATGGACCATAATGTACTAAATGAACATCATGCTGGATTGAAGAAGACTTGAAACTAGAGGTTGAGACCATAAACTCATGTTTACAATGTTTACTGAGATAATACATCAAGAGAGAAGTAGGACCATTTTCTCATAGACTTCTATACAACCAGAGAGGAGTCGCCCCCTGGTGGCCAGCAGAGAGAAGTAGGACCATTTTCTCATAGACTTCTATACAACCAGAGAGGAGTCGCCCCCTGATGGCCAGCAGAGAGAAGTAGGACCATTTTCTCATAGACTTCTATACAACCAGAGAGGTGTCGCCCCCTGGTGGCCAGCAGAGAGAAGTAGGACCATTTTCTCATAGACTTCTATACAACCAGAGAGGAGTCGCCCCCTGGTGGCCAGCAGAGAGAAGTAGGACCATTTTCTCATAGACTTCTATACAACCAGAGAGGAGTCGCCCCCTGGTGGCCAGCAGAGAGAAGTAGGACCATTTTCTCATAGACTTCTATACAACCAGAGAGGAGTCGCCCCCTGGTGGCCACAGAGAGAAGTAGGACCATTTTCTCATAGACTTCTATACAACCAGAGAGGAGTCGCCCCCTGGTGGCCAGCAGAGAGAAGTAGGACCATTTTCTCATAGACTTCTATACAACCAGAGAGGAGTCGCCCCCTGGTGGCCAGCAGAGAGAAGTAGGACCATTTTCTCATAGACTTCTATACAACCAGAGAGGAGTCGCCCCCTGGTGGCCAGCAGAGAGAACGACAGTTTCTGATACTTTTCAGAATTTTGTTTTACAGAAGTAAAAGAGGCATATCAAGAAGCTACACAATACACCTGGGGATGTGATCTAAAGTGTTTAAAATGTGTTTTCATATTTAGTACGACCTCTGGTGGGAGTATAGTTTGTGACATCCTACCATAAAAGAAATCAACCATGTTGTCTCCCGTCCGCAGGCGTTCTCCCACCCCATCTCGGCTAACCACCCCCACCCGGTGGACCGGCTGGCCCGCGAGGTCCAGCAGCTCAAAGACAAACTAGCACAAGTGTCCAGCACCGGCACGGATCTGAACCCATCCACCAAGACGGCCGAGCCCCGGCGGACCGACACCAACCTGAACCAAAACACCAACAACGGCACCTTCCTCTTCCCGGCATCGAGGCCTCAGAGCGCCACGACGCCCAGGGCGACGGCGCCCCCCGCTACCTCCACCAACCACCAGACCTCCACCTCGGCTGCACCGTCCAGGCCCGGTCACAGAGACAACGGCGGCGGCAACAAGCACACGTTCCTGTTCGGGCACTCGTCGGTGGCCGAGGCCCGGCCCGACCAGCGGTATCACCCGCCGCCCGGTAACGCCAAGCTGCCGAAGAGCAACGGGTCCTCGATAGCTTCCTGAGGTCTGGTCCTCGTCTCAGCGGCTCTCACTGATCCGATCCACAACCCGGGACCACGAGCAGCACACATGGAGCTGACGAGGACCAGACATTCCTTCCCTGTAGTCAACGTTTAGGTGGAGCACAGTATGAAATAATCCGTGCACGAGCTCCGGACTCCTCATCGTCTGTACTGTATTTAAATAACGTGACTGTGTTTTTGTATATTTGTAAAGCAAACTTAGTGTCCAATATTCCAGGACTGGAATTCAGAAAAGAGAAAAGGGCTGAAGATGTTCACCGACAGAACTCGAGAAGCACAGAAACCGTCAAGACATGTTTTGGAAACGCCATGTCACCCTCCAGGAAGAGGAGAGCTCGCCGTCCCCATTTTTAGCTCCTTATCCGACGGAGATAGTGATGCGATGCGGCGACTCGACACACAGCAGCTCCACTTCATCACACATTTCTGATTCTGTTTTTTGTAACCGGCTCTGGAGACCTTTTATGTCATGCTAATGTGTAAAAAAAAAAAATCAAGTTTTTGTAACTCATTTTTGAAAAACCATCATTTTTTTTCTGAAGTGCGGTGACTTTAATGTGGAATTTAGGCCACGAGAGCTATTTTGGTCCGGCTCTCATATCTCTGCTCTCGCATGCTTGGAAGCAGCGAGAGGCCTTTTATTTCAGAGTGTTGCGTTGGCCTGAATGTGGCTGGAAGTCACTGTTACTGCAGAGTTCAGCACAAAGGCTTTAGGAAATATAATATCCAAACTTTCAGCGTTATTAAAGTATCAGTATTTTTGAGGTCAAATGTAGATAAATGTGATTTCCGTTTTGAGGACTTCTCCATCGTTTCTGAGGTGGATTTGAGGAACTTAAAGTCTTTTGATCTCCGCGGTTGAAGCTTGTTTTCCCTTCCTGTGTTTACTTCCATCAGCCTGGAGGTGTATTAGTATGCAGCCAGCATTTAGGTCAAGGACTTGGATGTGTCTGACTGTATTCAAAGCACAGAGGGAGGAATCCGGTCCTGCGGCTTTAAAATCCAAACGGCTGGTTTGAAACGGCGGATGTCAAGTCGACGCATCGCCATGAAAACGAGCACGTTTACCTACATTTTATTTTGGCGGGATGTGGTGCCGACCTTCTCTCGTGTCAGAAGGTACCTCACTCGATAGCACTATGAATTATTAAACTGTTGTAAATATTCATCACATCAATATGGAGGCACGTTGATCTCAGCTATAATTTCAAAGCTTTCCAGGTGTGACGCCGACGCGTTCGCTCGTCTTCCACGGAGGAAAACAAAGAGTCATCTAATCTGATCTCCTGCTGCAGCCGTCGCTCCGTTGGGATAGAATCCAATGGGTTTTTGGTACGAACACTTAAAGTTGCCAGATGTACATATTGTTGTTTTTTGTATCCGCATGTTTTGATCCCGATTAAATAAAAAGTGACAAACTCGAGTGTTTTCATAATCTGTGCTACGAAGATACGAAACTCCACCCCCTCTCACAGGTCACGAACTTTATTTTTTAACAAAATAAATATTTACATATGATCTGGAACACTTAAAAAGCAGCATGGCACTGTTCATGTCATTTTAAAATCCAACCGCGGGCACATGACGTTACATCAGAATAAAAGGATTCTTCAGAATTTGTCCAAAAAAAAAAAAAACGTTCACAGGAAAATGTACAAAGTAAGAACTCGAAAAAGTTTAACGTACAAAAAATATCTACTTTGCTTTAATACAGAAAAACCTGCATGTTAATTAAAAACATGAGGCTTTTCTTTCTTTCTGGCTCATTATGTAAATCTCCCAACATATTTGTTATGATGATGATAAATCTCCAGATGCATGTTTTGGCACTTCTGAACCTACGGATGTCGAGTCATGCATTCTGACGTTTCACCTGGAAACCACAGACAACGTTAGAAAGCTGAAGCAGCGTTTAAAGTCCAACATCGGGAGCATCAACCCCACCGAGTGCCGTGGTGGCCCTTCCCCGAGCACGCCTCCTGCTGCAGGACGCCGTCGGGCCCGTAGAAGTACCCGGACGAGGAGGGCCCGAGGCCCCCCAGCTGCCGGAGGGACTTGCACATGGGGCAGGGGTAGTCGGACAGACCCTCGATGTCCTCGAAGGCCAGGTTGACGATCTGGTCGCAGCAGGCGTCGCAGTACAGGTGTCCGCAGGAGAGGCGCTTCAGGCGGGCCTCGTAGGTGATGCAGCACTGGCAGTGCGGCACGTCGGGGCCCAGCGACAGGGAGCCGGTCAGGGAGCTGCTCTCCAGGCTGCCGGCCTGGCTGGAGCTCTGCTTGGTGGGGGACCTGAGGAGAAAAAACAGGTATCTGTACTTCAACGTTTCACTTTTACTCCCTACAAACAAATATCGAGACTTCAAGGATGAACCGATTGGATTTTTGCTGAAAGGTCAAAAGGTCACCTGACACGTTTCTGGCGATAATGCTAATTATGACAATTTCACACAAATTGTCTGTAAAAGGAGGAACCACGAGTCACTAATTCTATTTTTGTTTTTGATTGCAGAGACAGACTGGAGATGCAGGAGGACATACACCAACCCCCCCCCCTCCCAAGCTGGAATCGAACCCGTGACATTTGTGGTATTGTGTTCTACTGGAGCGTAAAGGTGGAAGTCAAAGTCAAATCACTTCTGTGTAAATGTCGGTCGACAAGAAACTGCAAAAAAACTGAAATGTCAACGATAAAATTTCACATATTTAAAAGAAAAAGGTCGCCATTACACAGTTTGTCCACCGGGGGCAACCACACTTAAATGTCCAAGTCAGGACACATTATGGTCACAATTCTTTCAATTTTAAAGGAATAATTTGTCATTTTTGAGGAACAGGCCTAGAAGAAAACTACCAAATATATCCAGATATTCAATCTATGATGCAATAAAACAGAAAAATATGGAAAATATCCAAAATTTAGTTTTAAAGCATAATTTTGTTCCACGCTGCTCTTTAAAAACAGCAAACGAGCCAAAACGAGGGCAGCAATCCATGACATTCTCATCACTGATCCACCTGCCAATGACTTTTCTGATGAAGTGGGTCATCGGTCAGTCAGAAACACACGTCCATCAAATCTGACGTCTCTCAGAACAACAACACCTCCGGCCTCCTCTTCTGGAACGAGTCCCATCATGTTGGGAACAGATTTAATTTGTTCTCTTTAATACCTAACAGGTAGAACAAGAAATGTGGAGGTGTGTCTGCTTCTACATGGATGTTGCATGTTCTGGGTCAGACTCAGGACTCAGGTGTGTTATTTGGCTCACACACCTTTTTTAATGAGGGCAAATTATACCTGCAGAAATGAAGATGTAGGCTTGCTCCTCATGTTGATATATTTGAAACATGAATGTATGGGTTTTCAGATTCATACACACCAGTCGTGTGACGCTGAGAGCAGATAATGACTCAGAAAAACCTGTTGTCATAACAACTGTGAAGTGAAGGACATGTTTCCCCTTAAAAGAGAATCTATTTCTGCCTGTTTAGTCACAGTCTGCTGATTCACACATCCAACAATCTGCCAGACGATTACACAATTAATCATCATCACAGAAAACAATAAATATGAGGGAAGAATGAAACGGGTCGAGGTGCTTAATCAAGTCATTCGTGATGGATTTCTGGATCTTTATTTGCACTCACTTTGACGACGATGAATCCTTAAAGCAGTCCAGTCTGAGAGCTGCTAGGATCCTCCACAGCAGGTCCATGCCGGCTCCTCTCATGGTAGAACCCGAACCTCATCGACCTGGTCTCTGGCGAGCGTCATGTCTGTCACTGGAAACACGACAGCGGCGAGTCTCCGTGGTCTTTGAGTCCGGGACCAGAGGAGAACAGAAGGGGGTCTGCGGAGTCTAAACGCGCGGATGGGAAGGATGCGCAACCAGCGAGCGTCAGAATGGAGGTAAACAAAGCGCTCCTCTCTCTCTGCGCGTGTTTGAGTGCTGTGGGATTTTTTTTCCCGTCGTGCCTTTTTTTCCTTCCTCCTCCTCCTCCTCTTCTTCTTCCTCCTCCTCCTCCTCCGCAGCGGCGCAAAGTGGACGCGGAGAGGCGCAGCTGCGGTGTTTCATTTGCGTCATATCGGGGAGAGAAACGCGCAGGAATACTGTCAGAAATAACATCTAGATATTCATTTAACCAGCTGTTTAAATCTCAGTTTGTTTGGTGAACACGTGTTTAAAAAAACTCTATATATAAATATTCAGATTAAATGAATATATATTTAATATATATATATTTAATATAAATAAATAATATTCAATAAAGTGTCATACAGAAAATATTTTTTAAATCAAGTCCATTTGTTTTTTTATATTATTTCCACTCATCAGTTTAGTGTTTAATCTAATATTTGTTTTTTAATCAAAGACACTTGAGTGTTAGTAATAATACACGTTCTTCAATGTAAGAATATTAAGTACTTCAAGTGAACTGAATGCTTGACATTTTCACTGGACTCATTACCTAAAGTAACCACCAGATGGCGACAAATACATGCCCTGAAAACACAATCTAGTATATTTCTACCCATAAAGGAACAAATAATATTTCAAACTGTGACTGTTGGTTATTATAAACACCAGCCAACACATTATATGCTATGAGGAATATGAATATTACTGTTTGTTGCTGACATTGAATGCCTCATGGACTTTAATGAGCCACTTTAGTTAATAATGAGAGATTAAAATAATGGACACAAGGTCATTTTTCCAGATTTAATTGAGCTGCTCAACACTGTTTGCTGCTGTGATTCATGACGTTACTTTTACAACTGCAGATAAGGCACCTCATTAAACCGGACCCGAGATCATTAAACCGGCCCCAGGACATTAAACCGGCCCCAGTTTATTAAACCGGTTCCCAGTTTATTAAAATGACATTTCATTTAGTCTAAAAATACAAATATAAAACACCAAAATGACACATTGTTACTGGTTTTTTTTTTATTATTATTTTAGCTTAGTCATCTTCATAATGTTTATTCAGCGTTTTTATTGCTTATGTGTTTTTTTTAACCTAAAATTCTGATATTTGAGTCACAAACCAAGAACAATTAAAAGGGTTTTAATCATCGTCCACAGGGGGCATCCTTGTGACTTTCCCCCCTATCTCTTTCTCCTTAACAGCCAATTACAGGCACGAGCCCGAGCACGTGCAGGGGAGAGGCTCGTCTTGCACCAACCATTTGGTTGCGCGTGGAGCCAATCACGCTGGTCCACGCGCGGGAGCGCGCAGCGCGTACATCCGCCACCTGGTTGTGTTATTAATCCCATTAAAAAAAAAAAAAGTGTGACCTTGTGATATTTCAGACTCACCTGAGACTGAATCACCTCACACACACACACACACACACACACACACACACACACACACACACACACATCGTCTTCACCGCTCCGTGAGAGGAGGAGGGAGGGAGGGGGGAGGAGGAGGAGGGGGCGGTGTCTCCATCTCCATCTCCATCCAAGAGGGATGCTGTAGTAAGTAAAGGGGGCGGAGGGTGCAGCTCTCCTACGTCAGCGTACATCACAGGGGCACACAGGACCTTTTTTTGCTTCAGGTAGTCGGGGTGACTCCCTGCACGGACAAAAACCCGAAACCCGGCCCCCCCTCCCCTCTAAACACGCGCCGATCTCCCCTCCATCAAGGTAAGAGCATTTTAAAAAGATAAACCCTTCTTAAATGTACGAACTTTCCGTTGCGATGCGTTAATTCGCCATAATTAGCCGTTTTCCAGCGGTGATCCGCGCGCAGGGCGGCGGAGGGAGATGCGCGCGCGTTTACACGTGTTTCCGCTGCAAAACTCGACGTTTATTTGTCATTTAAAAGAAAAAGGAGTTTGTCAGGCCTCCGCTGCGCTACGATGACCCCTAAAACTGAGACCCGAAACTGAGAATGGTTTGATATGATGCGTTCAGGGACACGTTTGGAAGGTTTCTGAGAGAAGCGCCCTTTTCCTTCTGGGAGGTCTCGTTAAGAGAGATCTCCATCATCCGTCCCGGCGCGGAGGGTCGACACTGGGAGGGGGAGGGGGAGGGGGGTGTTGTGTTTATTATATCCTCAATCAGCACATTATGATCATCTCCCCATCATTTATCCAGTTCTGTCTAATTGAGGGTTTTGGCACCGATGCCCTTCTCTCTCTCTCCCATCAGTATCACGGTCACAGTCCTAGCTCTGCCTCGACCCCCACTGTCACATTATTTATATATATATATTTATTAATATATATATAAATATGTTTATAAAGTTGTCCTGCTTATGAGTGTTTGGTGCAGTAACGCTCGGGGAGGCTGCGTGTCCTCTCCTGCGTCGTGCGCCAAAATGACCTTGTAGAAACCCAGCGGGGAGGATGTGATGGAGAGAGAGAGAGGGGGGGGGGGGGGAGAGTGATGAGCAGTTTTACCTCCCTGCTCTCTCTCTCTCTCTGTCTCTGTCTCTGTCTCTGTCTCTCTCTCCTCTGAGGCTTTGCGGTGCTTCGTGGCTGCTCCTCTGATCGTCTGAAGAAGCTGTTTTTTGTTTCTGGATTTCTGCTCTGCTCCGTGTCTTTAGAGGTGATGCCTTTCTTCACAACTTGGCATGTGTGATGTGTCGTCGCCGTGGCAGCCATGACTGCAGCTCAGGTCCTTCTGCAGGGAGGGGGAGGGGGGGGGGGCAGCTACTGTAGCAGACCTGCAGGGCAGCAGAGATGATGATTTGATTGTTAAAAAACACTCAATAAGTTGATCGAGGTGAATTTCCATCATCGGGATGATCGTGAATGTCGTCACGAGTGACTTGATAAAGCTTCCTAGTTCACCATCAGAGACACGTGATGAATAAAATACATGATACTGGTACTTACATGGTACTTATTGATTCAGGGAGACCTTATGACTGATGATCAACTTGTTTTATTGATTTGCTTTAAACATTTTTTGATGATTATCAGGAATATATTGTGAATCGCAGTTATTTTGGCCACAATAATGAATAGTTTTCATATCGTCATGTTTAACTGACAGCATCCCTCCTTTCATTGTTTGTGATGAAAGACTTCCAGCCTGACAGACAGCAGCTTCACAGCCAACAGCTTGGTTTTCTGTGGTTAGAGATTTGCTGATTTACCAAAAACATTTCTTAATTTCTCCATCATTTATGATCGTATTGTTTCTCCGCCGTGTTCAGTGAGTTTGAGATTTTGTCCAGGATGATCAGAATGAATCTTTCACTTCCTCCCGTCTCTCTTGTCTGATCGATGCTCTCAGCTTCACTCAGGTGGTGCAGGTGAAGCTGATGTTGTTGAAACAAGCGGAGCTGCTGATTGGTCCTCGCTCCGCTCCATCCGTAGAGATTTCACAAGTTACAACCTGTCGTTCCCGGCGGCTGGAAGCGGTGGAGCCGGAAACATTAACATAACCGCTAAAAAGAAAAAAGAAAAGCAGGTTGTGGTGCAGCAGAGTGCAGACAACGCCCCCTACAGATCATCACTGGGGGAGATACAGTTACACACATCGTCTGTGGGAGTTTTGCTGAGTATTGGGGTGTTTGAGGTGTTCTGCTGAAGCTGTGTTGCACCGCATGCTTCTAAACCTCCTGCCTGAAGGTTGACTGTGTGTGTGTGTGTGTGTGTGTCCAGGGACGTTGCATGTGTGATATACGTGTGAAGCTCTTGTAGGTTGGGGGTGTGCAGACCTTCTTTGGTGGCAGTATTGAGGTAATTGTGTATAGGAAGGGGACACAACCTTCTTCTTCTTCTTCTTCTTCTTCTTCTTCTTCTTCTTCCAAAAGAAACTATATAAAACACATACATGACATTCAAATGAACAACACAACAGAGTGACGGCTATTAAAGCACAATGAACCTGCTTTATGCACAGTTTCTTCTGCCGGTTCTGACCTTCTGCCCCCAGACTCCCCTCTTTAGTCCATTTTGCAGCGAGCGGAGCCAAAATGGATGCAGAGGTGTGACGTCACGGTGTTGCCACCGGGGGTGTCGGTGCACGCTCACACAGCCGATGACGTGACTCATGTTGGGCTGCAGAGCTCCAGGGAGGAGCTGTGACCCAGTAAAGCTAACAACCAATCAGCTGCTCCCAGGCTGCCGCTCTCTCCTCAGCCCGGAGGGAACGCGACCACTTCCTGTGTGACTCCAGATGTCTGACAGCGTTTGATTTTATTTTATCGCGTCCATCCATCACCGGCGAAGGCCGAGTCGACTCCGGCGTTCCGGTCCTTGTGGCGTAAAACCAGATGTGAATAATTGATCCTTCACACAGCCTTGGGACCCCCCCCCCCCCGGTCACTCAGACCAGAGGAGTCGATAGGAAAGTGATGGATGATGAGATTCAGAGTCTGGATGACGATGATGAGCAGAAGTGTGTCTGCTGCATCTAAGGGCATTTAAAGAGGACCTGCTCTGCTTGTTCCCTTTCCTTTAGTCTCCAGGTCTCCAGGATTCCAGGTCTCCAGGTCTCCAGGATTCCAGGTCTCCAGGTCTCCAGGTCCAAATGTAGATCATGTTGATTTAACCTGTGACTGAAGTTTGAGACCTGAGGTTTGATTTCTGGACCTTTTTCTGATAAATCTCATCATCGGCTGGCCAACATACTCTTCCTCCTGCTTTATGATGAGCGTAGGTGTTTGTTGACTGAGTCCTGCTGGGGGGGGGGGGGGGTCTTTAAACGGAGCACACGCGTGGGCTGTGCTGACCCAGAATGCAACGCTGCCGATGCACTCAGAGACTCTCAGCGGTCGTCCTGTGGATGGAGCGTGCAGATGAAGCCAGGTTTTCTGGCTGTGAGGAGGAATTCTATAGAAGGTTTCCTCTCGTGATTCAGGAGATAAATGTCTTTAATGAACATGTTAGAACAAGAAGAAGATCAGGAAACTGGACTAAGAACCGGAGTTTTACTATTGATTGTAGAAAGAACATCAAGAATAATACAAAAAAAAAAGAGAAAACACCTCAGAGTCAATTCATGAACTCAATATAATTGCGCTTCCTGTATCTCGGTACAGTGGTCTCTCTCTCTCTGTCTCTCTTTCTCTCTCTCTCTCTCTCTCTCTCTCTCTCTCTCTCTCCCCGTCTTCGTGGGGAATCGAGCCGCCGATCCGTCGGCGGAGGAAGATTCACGGCGTGCGTCACGACGAGAAATCAGAGATGTCAAGAGAAATGAGATTCAGCGCTGCGTGACATTACAGCCATCTGCAGCTCCGAGGACTCCACTGACCTCATCGTACACACACACACACACACACACACACACACATCACACACACACACACACTCACAATCCTACGCTCTCACAATCACACACACACACACACACACACACAATCACACACACACACACACACATCACACACACACATCACACACAAACAATCACACACTCACGCTGCATGAATCTCTCACTTTTCCTTTTCCACACTTGCATTTCTTTTTCACTCTATGCTGCACACGTCTGTTCACACACACACACACACACACAGACACACACACAGACACACACACACACACAGACACACAAACACACACACAGACACACACACACACACACAGAGAGCATCTGCGGCGTCAAAATGAGCATCAGGATTGAATTCAGTGTGTAAACGCGTGAGCGGAGAAAAGACTGCAGCATCAACACCTCGACTGCATCACAGAGTCAGTGTGAAGCTGCAGGAATCCATATCCATCCACCTTCAGGGGATTTATCACAGTTTAAATGATTCCCAGGACTTTAAATGATCAGAAACCACACAGCTGCACTTCCTGTGTGACAAAGATAAGAGCAGAAACAATCAATGAGTCGATCGATGAGAAGAAAAAGATCTCTGATTCATCGTTTGATTGATTTCGTCTCTTGAAAATCATTCATTTTTGTTGTTCAGACAAAATGAGACATTTGAAGACGTCATCTTGGACTGGAACCATCACGTTATCGGACTTTTGACGCTGAATCGATAATGAATGGCGGCTGGCGGTCCCCGTGGAGAAGGATGGCTGTGTGTTGATGTCGTCGTTGAAAGCCGAGGTTATATCTGGAGAGTTATGACTCATCCTGGCAGACGGGCTGATAATTGGATGCAACTTTGTGAAACGAAGGCGAGGAAATGCAGATGTAAAATAATGACAGAAACCTTTGAGACGCTGGTTCACCTTCTAGTTCCTTCTTTCTCTTAACAGCGTTGTTATTTGACAGAATTACAGTGGAAGAGGCCTCTTCATGACTCTTTCAAAGGGGAAATCATAGATATCTTGTAAACACATTTACCTGCTTTGACATATTCGGTATCTTTTTTGGATCTAGTCTAGAGTTTGAAAAACTACAGTTTTCAAGCCTCGAATTCTGCATTTTAGCCGTCGCCATCTTGCATTTTTGCAGCCAGTAGAAGGAAGTGACCATATTTGGACTGTGGGAGGAGCGACGGGTGGATCTGATGAACACCAGCATCAGAGCCGCACCCTTACTGGATCTGGTGTGAAGCTGCTAACAAAGTTAGCTTCATGATTCAAGGTCAACTTCACAGCTAAGTGTTAAAGTCATCTTAGTAGCTAACTAGCATTGGTAGCGTGGTAGCAACCTGTCAATCAGCAGGTAAGCCCCGCCCCCTAAAGCATCCCCTGCTTTCTGGTCTGCTGGACTCTAAATGGACCATAATGTACTAAGAGTGTGTTGGTGTTTCATCAGAGAGAGTGCTGGTGTTTGAGGGCGACGGTCTTGCTCCGTATGAACTATTGGATGTTTCCTCCCCTCCTCATCCATCTTCTCGGAGCCCAATAAAGCTCGTCTTTTTCCCCTGCCAGAAGCTGTCTGCTGCTAAACGCCTCCTGTGTTTCCACAAAGTAATATGTCCTCTCGCCCGGTGCCGAGGCCCCGACGTGAAAGGGGAAATCAATGCTTGGCAGTTTAGCAGATGCTCTTTAAGTTTTAACGGTGCGGTAAAAAGAGAGCTGTTAACCGCTCCCGGCTGTCAGGAGGCTTCCCGGTGGTTATGTGCTGATGTCGGGATGATGTGATATAACTGATGGAAGTCCTCCAGAGACCGACGGAGATCTCTAGTGCTCCTCTGGGAGACTTATTCACATTGTCTAATAGAAGATATTTCATTTGCAGAATATTTTAAAATGAACACAGCAGCTTCCTCAAACATTCTTCGTCATCATCATTATTTTTTAAGCTCTTTTACGTCACATCTCTGGTTGTTAACAGGATATTATTCCTGTTTTTTTAACAATATATGCAATGCTTTGTTGCAATTCTTTCTAATGGCCACCAGGGGGCGCCTCCTCTGGTTGTATAGAAGTCTATGAGAAAATGGTCCTACTTCTCTCTGCTGGCCACCAGGGGGCGACTCCTCTCTGGTTGTATAGAAGTCTATGAGAAAATGGTCCTACTTCTCTCTGCTGGCCACCAGGGGTCGACTCCTCTCTGGTTGTATAGAAGTCTACGAGAAAATGGTCCTACTTCTCTCTGCTGGCCACCAGGGGGCGACTCCTCTCTGGTTGTATAGAAGTCTATGAGAAAATGGTCCTACTTCTCTCTGCTGGCCACCAGGGGGCGACTCCTCTCTGGTTGTATAGAAGTCTATGAGAAAATGGTCCTACTTCTCTCTGCTGGCCACCAGGGGGCGACTCCTCTCTGGTTGTATAGAAGTCTATGAGAAAATGGTCCTCCTTCTCTCTTGATGTATTATCTCAGTAAACATTGTAAACATGAGTTTATGGTCTCAATCTCTAGTTTCAAGTCTTCTTCAATCCAGCATGAAGTTCATTTAGTACATTATGGTCCATTTAGAGTCCACCAGACCAGGAAGCAGGGGATGCTTTAGGGGGCGGGGCTTACCTGCTGATTGACAGGTCCATTTAGAGTCACATAGAAGCAGCGAGTAAACCACTGAGTGACGTCACGGTGGCTACGTTCACTTCTCGTAGACCGTCTATGATCATGTGATCAGCATGCTTTTTCGACTTCCACGTGGTTTATAGCAGGTCTGTTGGTGTGTGTGTTGGTGTGTGTGTGTGTGTGTTGGGGTGTGTGGGCTCTGGCTGCATAAGGTGTATATATATATATATATATATATATATATATATATATATATATATATATATATATATATATATATATATATATGTAGCCATTGGTGTTTGTTATTCAGAGACACAACAGACAACACACACTCTCTCATCTCGGCATCTCCGGCTCGTGGAAGGTTAATGGGATGGTGATGGGCTGCCTCGTTGTATTCAGATGGGCCTCGAGTGTCTCCTGCTTCAAAGGTCGTGACCATGGTGACGAAGGAGGGGCCGGCCAATCGGCATCGCTTCTCAGAGAGCGATGGAATATATTGATTGAGCCGCAGTGAAGAGGTTGGACGGGGAGGACTCCAGCTGCTCCGCCTGCCGAGATAGAAACAGGAAATGCATTTATTGTGAGCAGACGGCCGAGGTGATGCCGAGATGGACCGCGTTTATTCTTCACGGTTGAAAGGATCTTTTCATCTGAATGTTCCCACTGTCGTCACCTTCACTAGACTGACCTCTGACCTCTGATGCTCAAGATTAGATTCTAATGATGTGAGAAAAGTGAGAATTGTGATAACTGTAATTTCTACGTCTGGCAATTCTTAAGGTTGTGCTACAGTTTTGAGATAGAACTGTCATTTCATACTAATAATATGAAAATTAATAAGATATCCATCCATTTATGGTATAATATTATAGGTGTTTTCCTCCTCATGGAATTCTAATTTGACGAAGGACCTTTTTTCTAGATAAGCGTTACCAAAATCCCTTTTCCTCCACAATATATAGAATATGAATTTTCAAGTTCCCCCATTTTTGTCTAATCTGACTTTAAAGCAACGAATCATCGTCTGTCACGCCCAACAACGCACACGTGTCTTCCAGGCTCGATGATAACGTTATCAGCAATAACACAAAGGCAGTAATCTGGCTGTAGAAACCCTCCTCTGTACCCTTCAACGTTATTTGACTTTCATGGGAGCAGTGCAGGCTGGGTAAACGCTTCTTCAGCCATTTAAATGAATATGTGACAACTGCAAACAGACCTTTTTGTCTGTAGGCGACAGAATCTGGTGAGTTTGAGTTTATCACTCGCTGCTTTTTTCTTGCCAGGTTTGTTTTTGAGCCATGAAATCCAATTTTCTGCTGCAGGAGGGACGAGCATCAACAAACCATCACGGCTTTAATATGTTCCTAATGGAGCAATCACTTACAGAAATCGCCTCCAAGATGTAGATGAGAGGAAGTGAAGATGTAAGGCTTATCACTTCCATGCAGATGTGAGGATTCGATGCTTTTCTTTGTCAAACATTCGAGGAACATTTATTTTCATACCATTTGCTGCACAAACAAACGCAGTAGTGGATGACTGGAATGCAGATTTTGAATTTGCATCAGAAGGAATGTAAACAGCAGCAACAAAAGCATTCTCTGGGCAGATAACATGACCGGCAGAGGAATATTAAAGATTCAACATCAGGGAAAATAGCTTTAATCATTTTCTGCAACTGAACGAGCAAACAAACAAACAGTGACTCAGCAGCAGCTGAGCAACTCGTACAAAACAACAGCTGAATTATGACTACGCAGCATTTTATCCTCCAGTAATGGAGGCACGTGGTCCAATCTCCTGGCTGGAGAAATCATGAGTGGGTCGCTGTTATCACAAACACACAAGTGGGAAAAACCAAAATGAGCAACGGGGATGAAATGGGGATGAAATCCAGGCTGATGACACGGCACCAAATGTCTTTCACAACATTTGGCTGACGATGCGACGCTGTCTGTCCGAGAATCTGTCAAACAAAAGAGGATGGAGGGATCCATGGATGGAGGGATGGGTGGATGGATGAATGGATGGAGGGATGGATCCATGGATGGATGATGGATGGATGGATGGGTGGATGGAGGGATGGATCCATGGATGGAGGGATGGATGGATGGATGGAGGGAGGGAGGGATGGATGGATGGATAGATGGATCCATGGATGGAGGGAGGGAGGGATGGATGGATGGAGGGAGGGAGGGATGGATGGATGGATGGAGGGAGGGAGGGATGGATGGATGGATGGAGGGAGGGAGGGATGGATGGATGGATAGATGGATCCATGGATGGAGGGAGGGAGGGATGGATGGATGGATAGATGGATCCATGGATGGAGGGAGGGAGGGAGGGATGGATGGATGGGTGGAGGGATGGATGGATGGATGGGTGGAGGGATGGATGGATGGATCCATGGATGGAGGGAGGGAGGGATGGATGGATGGATGGATGGAGGGATGGATGGATGGATCCATGGATGGAGGGAGGGAGGATGGATGGATGGATGGGTGGAGGGATGGATGGATGGATGGGTGGAGGGATGGATGGATGGATGGGTGGAGGGATGGATGGATGGATGGGTGGAGGGATGGATGGATGGATGGATGGATGGGTGGAGGGATGGATGGATGGATAGATGGATCCATGGAGGGAGGGAGGGATGGATGGATGGATTGTTGGCGTCAGATAAAGGTTACTATACATATTAATGCTGGCCGATGTAATTTGGGTTTGAGCAACATTTCTGTAGAAATCCGTCCAAACCTTTGGATTGAGGAACGTTTATGAGGCTGGAAATGCAACGAAATAATTCTGCATCCAATATTCTTTCTTTTTTTTGGAGCTGGTTTTGAAAAAAGAAGCTTTTTAAAAGAGGAATTGAGGAAAACCAGACCAAACCGTTTAGTCTAAATCAGCAGAGTGAAGGGTCTACAGTACCCCCCTATCGGGCGTCCCAGCAGACCTCCTGGGTCGTGTGATGTCATCTTGGCGGTAGTCTGTCTGTTCAACACCCCCGAGTACACAGGAAGCTTTCAGATTCCCACCTCCTACCGCCTGCTCCCCCCCCCCCCCCCCCCCCTCGTTTTCTGGTTCCATCTGCCGTCGGTTTCTTGATACGATATCATTATAATGCACAAATACTGATATCCAACGCATTTTAATGAACCAGAAGGATGATATTAATGATGTCAACGAGGTTAGACTCCAGCTAATTGGTACTAATCTGGTGTAATGTAACCCCCCCCCCCCCCCCCCCCATCACACCTGATATTAATTACATGTCTTGTTGAATAATTGATCATCACACTGTCAACGCAATCCAGGGGGCAACCTCCACTTCTGAAAAGTGAAGCCAACGCTGAAGTGCCTTTAAAACGTGCATTCTCTCTGCTGGCCATCAGGGGGCGACTCCTCTGGTTGCAGAAAGAAGTGAGATTGTAGAGGATCGGCTACGTGATCCTGTTTTGAGTAGTGATGTCACGCATTAAATCGTAAAATAATGATGTCATCTCTTCTGCAGCAGACTGGGCTAGCGTTAGCGGTCGTGTTGTTGCGTGCTGCCGACTCCCTCAGGCCGATCCCCCCCTCCCCCCCCACCATGCTGAGGCTTCGGCTGCTGCTCTCTTTAAAGAGGCTGTGGTGAAGCTGCAAGAATGACTTCAGCCCCCCGGAGACTCGCTCTGTGGGGGAACGCCGCCTCCGCCGGGTCACACTAGAGATGTGTTGTTGTGGCAGACGAGCCGTAAACAAGCGCTCCTTTTCGAGACGTTGGACCGGGTCAGGGCTTCGGTAGACCCGGATGTGTGCTTGACATCCATATGTGCAACATTTTTTATTGGTAATGAGCAGTCTTCAAATGCCTCTAAAAGATGTTTTTCCTTCTGTGACCACGTTTTTAAAAAATGAATTATGGAGGAACGAACGTACCATAAATATTCAGAACTTCCCATCCTCATTTTAACATGGGATTAAACCTCAACATGATCTTGACTTAAAGATATTTACATTATATTTATAAAAATAATCCAAATGTATATTCATGGTCAGTCAAACAATTCAATCACAACTTTATACATAATAACAAAAGAAGTTAATGGTCATTTTATTCATTTAAGATGCCTCCAAAAGTTACACGGAAACTTGTTTTCTTCAGTCAGTTTCTGACCGACGACCCCTGAACTCCTCTAACTTCACATCGGTGCCCATTTTAACGAGCGTCATTGAACACAACAGCTGTGCACACGGCTCGCTGTTCTGTTTCGTCGATCGCTCGGCTCTAATGAACCGATGAACACAGTCTGCTGCAGCATCACTGATCCACATGATGGAGATAGAAGTGTGTCACTGCTGCTGTTGTTGTTGTTGTTGTTGTTGCTCACATCTGGGCAGGTGTTATTCAGTGTAACCTTAAAAACTGGGTCTATAGTGAACCGACCAGGTTGCCTTTGTGTTGAAGTTCAAAATCTGTGTTTTATATGATTTTAGGCGACTTTATCTAAGTTTATAGTTCATTTCATACACAAAGGTAATTCAAAACATTTTAATGGTGCATTTTTAAAGCCATAATTCAACATTTTAGGACATACTTTATGTGTGGATGAAACACTCACTTCTTTTTACTCATTTGCTCACAATGCTCTGTAACTTTCCGTACACTTTAACTGAAGTCCTTTTATTTTATAAGGAAGTTAGCCGACTACATCAGTCAGTGTTGGTTTGAACGTGATATCGGTTCTACTCCTGTTCTATTTCTATAGTTTCCCCTCATTATTCATGTTTAGATGCAACACTTTGAACAACTTACTTCCAACTTCTCCCTGAAACACGTCGACGACGTTTTCTCGGCGTGCCGTTGCCATGGTGACAAACGAGGGCAGCGTCACAGCGACACCAGCGTCATGGAAACGAGCTGATAGATTAACAATGACTGCTTTTTTCTTTCTTTTTTTCCCCTTTGCTCTGCTCTTCTCTGTGTCAACCTGATGAGGACTCGGATTAGAGCGACAGGAAATGAAACGTAACGAGTGAGAGAGCAGGAGGAAGTAGAAGGAAGCTCCATATCAGCTTCTGACCTCACAGCCATACGTGTGTGGTCACCACGTTCCTCGTAGTCTACAGACTGTAATTCCATGTGAGCTCAGTGGGAGCTTCAGTCTGACCTGAGCAGCAGCAGCAACTCCCGTATACGTTGACCTTTTAATGCACCGCTTGTTAATCACAGGTATCTGAGCTCCCAGCATGCATCTGTCATACGTTTGGCTCCGCGGTGTGTTTGTGTGCCACATTGTAAATGCCACGCTGTGATTGGCCGAGGGGGGGGGGATATAGGTCACTGAGCTCAAATGTCGGTACAAACCGGCTCTGACGTAGACTAGACCAGAGGTCTGCAACGTTTTCAGGCCAAGGACCCCCCTAGGCCTCTAGAGACCTGGTGGAGGGACCCCCAAGGCCTCTAGAGACCTGGTGGAGGGACCCCCCTATTCCAGATCATATAACATTCCTTATTAAACCAGCCAGTAATAATGTGTAGTGCAGCCTTTAGTTCCACGTATAACAGTACTTTGTAATGATGTATGGATGCAATGCTAAGCCATTAAAATGCAATAATAATTTTATTTCTACATCACAATTTCTCAACATAATATTAAAGAAATAGAGGAGATTTATACTTGTTTAAATATAGGTTGTATTCATTTTTGGACATATTTAAATTCTTGGAAGAAAAAAAGCTTTGGGATCAAATCATGTCGGGGACCCCCTGCAGTCACTCTGCAGACCCCTCTAGGGGTCCAGGACCCCCTGTTGAAGATCTCTGGACTAGACTAACACAAACCCCTTCCCCTTGCTGTTCTACAGGACTGGAGTCCGAGTGCAGGCTGGCCAGAGTCCTCCAGCAGTGCAGTGGAGCGGGGAGCTGTCCGCGGTGCTGAATTCACCAGCTAACACACTCATGAGCTCGGGCCGCTCCTGATAGCTCCCGTTCCCTCGCAGCAACCGACCTCCGACCTCCGCAGCCTCGAGATGGACGACGACGGCCGCTACAGAGACGGCCGCTCGGACTTTGTCCGCGGCGCCAAAGACATCGCCAAGGTGGCCAAGAAGCAGGTGGGCAAGAAGATGGGGCGCGGCGTGGACAAGATGGCCGACGAGTACACCAAGCGCTCCTACAAGCGCTTCGAGGAGGAGGACGACGACGACGACTACGGAGCGCCCGGCAACGACGGCGGATACTACCGCAACGACAGCCGCGCCAACGATGACGAGGGCCACAGCGACTCCACGGAGGGACACGACGAGGACGACGAGATCTACGAGGGCGAGTACCAGGGCATCCCCCGGGCCGAGTCGGGCAAGGCCGGCGGCGGCGTGGAGGCGGCGGCGGCCCAGGGGCAGCAGTTCAGGGATCTGTCGGCCTACGAGGCGGAGCGGAGGAAAGACCAGGAGGAGCTGGCGGAGCAGTACGAGACCATCCTGCAGGAGTGCGGCCACGGCAAGTTCCAGTGGACGCTCTACTTCGTCCTCGGGCTGGCGCTGATGGCGGACGGCGTGGAGATCTTCGTGGTCGGCTTCGTGCTGCCCAGCGCAGAGAAGGACATGTGTCTATCCGAGCCCAACAAGGGCATGCTGGGTAAGTGTGTCCATCTACTGTCTCCTCCTCCTTTCAGCGCCTCATCTCCGTCGTATCTCAGCAGTTTATCCTCCAGTAATTGCTTTTCCTCGTCGAGGAACTACGAGCTGTTTGAGATTCAACTGTGTGTGTGTGTGTGTGTGTGTGTGTGTGTGTGTGTGTGTGTATGTATGTATGTGTGTATGTGTGTGTGTGTGTGTCCATTGTGATAAAAGGTATAAAAAGCAGCAATAATAGACGATGTGGAAAAATTCAGGAAGGAATTAAAATGTTGATTTTTTCTAAACTCAAAACAGAAATGTTGTCAGATAAATCACACTTATTACATCCCCCCCCCCCCTCCCCTCTCTGGCTGGGTTTGTGTCATGCCCCCCCCCCCCCCCCTCCCTGACTCATGCTAGAGAGCCTTCTTTGCTCATGCCTCTCTGCATCTCATGATTAATACTCTCCTCCCCCCGACCCTCCCCCATCCTCACCCTCTTCTTCTTCACTCCAGCGTCTCACATAGAGCTTCCTCTGCTGCACTTAAAACCACACACTCTGTAGTGTGTGTGTGTGTGTGTGTGTGTGTGTGTGTGTGACCTGCAGACTATGAACTCCCTTTAACAGCAGAGTTCACATGAGATTCCCGCGTTCTGAACGTGAGGAAGCAGGGTTGGTGTGAGCTGCAGCGGCGTCGCCTGCGTGCTGCAGCAGAGGAGGCCGGTCGTCATTGACGCGTCCTTGTTGCATCTGCAGCGTTTCCTGTTTAACATCATGCCGAGCCTTTCTTCTCAGTCCTCCGCCCGCTGCGACCACCGACCGACATCCTCGCAGCTGTGATCTTCGGCCCCGTGCGTTTGCAGCTACGTGCCCGTTTCTTTTGACAAGGCGATTAGCAGGAGTTAGCCCCGAGGCTAAAAGAAAGCTTTCTGTGTGTCAGGATGCCTCCTCTGCATTTTAATGAACAGAGAATGGAGAGCTGAGTGATGAAGGGAGACAGATGGAGACCTAACCTGAGTCGGCTGTGATTTATTAGCCCCGGTGGGAGAAGCTGGCAGAGGGAAGTGTGAAATGTTTTTTTTTATTTTAAATGGAAGGAATTAAACTCTAATATTAATATTCAGCCAACGTCTGCAAATAAATATGCATGCCATCAGGAGGCAGATGGCTTAATTTACTTCCCTTCTGTTGGAAATAGTGTAGTAAGTGGAAGGATACATGTGCGACTATCGGCTTTTCAAAATAAAATGAATAGGGTATTCATATAATACATCATATTCACAAGAAGTACGAAACATGTAACCTGTGTGTTTCATAAAAGAAAACAGAAATGTCTTTTATTCTTTCATCTTCTTTGACTTTGGGTTGCTGTAAGAAAATGAAATCAATCATTTCTGATTATGCCTGATATATATTTGGATTGAGGACGTCTCTACAGACACTGAATCAGGAATTAGAGATTACAGTGTCTTTTATTGCATCTCAAGTATTCAGAGTCTAGAATATTTGCTCATTAATGGAGGATTTAGGAGAGATTTTTCCCTGAATATTTCCCTCCTCCTCCTCCTCCTCCTCAGGCTCCATCATTATTTCTTCCTTACAAAATACATCAAAGTAGATACTCTTATGCAGGGTAACCTTCAGTACAATAATGAAGCCTGTTAAAAGAATGCACATCTAGAGCAAACACACTGCATGCACCAGATAACCAGCCCTATAATATCTGCACCAACCAGCGACCTTCATTTAAGGTGTTGCATCATCGTTTGAAGGTCGATGTTGGCGTCATGTCTGTCCGTGTGAGCGTCCAGCATCAGGGTATGTGCAGCCTCGTGGAGGTGCGTTTCAAAACCGTTGTGTGTGTGTGTGTGTGTGTGTGTGTGAGGGTGAGGACCACCGCTTCTCTCAGCGGTTAGCAGCGAGGAGGTGTGACGGCCGACCGGCCGAGACCACCGACGGGGGTCGGGCTGCTGAAGAGCTCGGGCCTCCCGGCTCATTCAGACAGCGCTGTGCACCGTGGCAGAACGGGAGAAACCGGCTATTAATAGTGCATTCACCCTCACCCCTCCCTCACCCCTCCCTCACCCACTCACGTACACACAACCCTGCAGGGGAACACACTTCTGTCCATGTGAGCACACACACACACACACACACACACACACCGGGAGCATTTGGGAGCTCTGTCACAGGATGGACCGGCCCTCCTCCTCCTCCTCCTCCTCCTCATCTCCAGAGTGATGAGGTTCTCTCCTGCCTCTCTTCTCTCGTCCTTCACTCTCCATCATCCTCAGCTCTCTTTTGACCACATCGTATGAATTATTAAAGAATGGAAAGCAATAGATGTTTGGGATTTTGAACCCCTACACGTTACTGTTGTAGCGAATCCACTGGAAGTCGTGTCACGTACATTTGAAATAAATACTAAAGGGCGATAAAAAAAAACATCTAGGAGCAAGGAACAGCAAGGAGAAGCTCCGATAACAACACACACAGAGGGACTTCCTTCTCTGCTCCGCTACACATTAAATGTAGGTAATTAAAATACTTGTTTGCCGCTAGATTAATGCTCTTAATCCTTTTATATGGAAACTTTAATCCCTCTTTTATTGCCCTTCTGTAACTACTGTTGTTTAGCGGCCAAACTGTTTTGCTTTTGAATGTTGATTAGCTTTTATATGGTTCATATCCTGATGAGTAAAAAACAGGAAGGGCCGTCATTACTGGTGTGAGTCTGCTTGCTAATCAAGCCCATATGAACGAGGTCAAAGGGCGTGGATGGCTCTTCTGTGGCCATCTTGTCTTCTTCTGGTCAACATCCCAGGGTGGAACTTCCTGCCCATCAGTTATTTCCCTCCTCAGATGAATGAGATCCATCAGGACGTAGTCACGCAGACAGACGGATCTGCTGGATGTGACGACAGGGCGACAGGTCGGTACAGCAGACAGATTCCCGGCCTTCAGACCTGAGGAGATCCACCATGTGGTCCATCCTGGTCTCTGCTGCATTGCGGCGGCGGCGGCTTGCCGGCTCATCGTTGCCGCTGTGAGCTTTATTATCAGCAGAAGCAGCTCATCGGTGTCTGTCTGCCGCGCCGGGGGGTGAGACGCGTGCAAACACAGACACGGTGCACGAGAGCACGGGAGTGCAAACATGCAGACGTGGGACTCACTTCCTCTCAGGGAACCTTCAACAAACACAGGATCCCTCCGATCCACCAGCAAGGGAAGGGAAGACACCAAGACAGCACCACAGTGATCAGACAGACAGGCAGACGGAGAGACAGACAGACAGACAGGAGAGAAGGACAGACAGGCAGACAGGAGAGAAGGACAGACAGACAGACAGGAGAGAAGGACAGACAGACAGACAGGCAGAGGAGAGACAGACAGACAGACAGGTAGACGGAGAGACAGACAGACAGGAGAGAAGGACAGACAGAGGAGAGAAGGACAGACAGACAGACAGGCAGAGGAGCGACAGACAGGCAGACGGAGAGACAGACAGACAGACAGGAGAGAAGGACAGATAGACAGACAGAGGAGAGAAGGACAGACAGACAGACAGACAGACAGACAGGCAGACGGAGAGACAGACAGACAGACAGGCAGACGGAGAGACAGACAGACAGACAGGAGAGAAGGACAGACAGACAGACAGAGGAGAGAAGGACAGACAGACAGAGGAAAGACAGACAGACAGGAGAGAAGGACAGACAGGCGAGCAGAGGAGAGAGACAGACAGACAGACAGAGGAGAGAAGGACAGACAGGAGAGCAGAGGAGAGAGACAGACAGACAGACAGAGGAGAGAAGGACAGACAGGAGAGCAGAGAAGAGAGACAGACAGACAGGAGAGAAGGACAGACAGACAGGAGAGAAGGACAGACAGATAGACAGACAAAGGAGAAGGACAGACAGACAGGAGAGAAGGACAGACAGACAGACAGACGGAGGAGAGAACGACAGACAGACAGACAGAGGAGAGAAGGACAGACAGAGGAGAGAAGGACAGACAGACAGACAGACAGAGGAGAGAAGGACAGACAGACAGGCGGCCTATGTTGAGTGCCGATACAGGAAGTTGGCGGTTCTTCGCCGCGGTGAGGAGATCGGACAGTAGTCGCCATGGTTACCAGTGGTTAGGGTTGAGATGAACACGATGCTGACTGTCTTCTGTCCCATGTTTGGTCCCGTCCGTCCCCCGGCCTCCGTCCTATGAGGACTCTGTCCCTCCCGTTCCACCGGTCAGGATTATTAATGGATGTAAACACAGATATCCCTTAGAGGCATTAAATTAAAAAAACGATGATGTCATTTCTTAGAGAAAAGACTAGAAATAATCCTGGGTTTTTGCAGAAAGTGATAATGATGTTCATTTCTGTCTAACTGTCTATTATTCTGAACACTTTTAGGACTCCTAGCAGTGAATTCTGGTCCTTTTTAAAAACCACAGATCAGTTTGTGGTTGAAAGCTCTGGAGCGAGCGGACCTTGAGATCGTTTGATGGTCTGATTAGCCTTCTGTCGGACGTTGGAGACTAATGAGTGGAAGTGAGGCCTGGAAGTGCGTTTACTAATGTGTTAATAACATAATAATTCTCATATGTCCCCCCCCCCAGGTCTGATCGTGTACCTGGGCATGATGGTCGGGGCCTTCGTGTGGGGCGGACTGGCGGACCGGATCGGCCGGCGGCAGACCCTCCTCATCTCCCTCTCCATCAACAGCGTGTTCGCCTTCTTCTCCTCCTTCGTCCAGGGCTACGTCTCCTTCCTCTTCTGCCGCCTGGCCTCCGGCGTCGGGTAAGACGGGTCACGCAGGAAGTGAGACAGGCGGAGCTGCCAGACGGATATAAAATGTATAATATCGCCGTTCAATGAAGTCCTTGGAGGGGAGGTTTTCTTTTCAGTTTCAAACTGTTTCCCCAGAGGAAGTCATTCACTTCCAGACTGTTTGTGTTGGTTTGGGTATGAAGGCGTATTAATGTCGTCATCCTTCCTGAAATTAATAGTTTTAGCTTCCTTTTATTCTGGTGTCTTCAGGCTGTTTCTGCCAGTGTGTTTTTATTTAATAATAATAATAATAATAATAAGTTTATTTGATATAGCACCTTTTACTTTGAAGTGCTTCACATGAAACATATTGTTGCATTAAAAGAGTAAAATGAGCAGGCAAATGATAAATACCACTAGAAATAAACATTTTTTCAAAAATCATTTAAATGATTAAAACAGAGAATTTCAAATGAGCCTGCGTTGATTTTTCACTATTCTATATTTAGATGCATTAAATACAAGCACATCTAGTTTAACTACATGAGAAATATGTCATTAAGTTTTGTAAAAACACCAAAAACAAAGAGAATACAGTTTATTTACCTTCTATTTCACTTCAGAGCCTTCCTCCTATTAAACCGAACTCCATTCAGAAAACAGGCATCTTAAAAGCTGTTTGCTTGTCGTCTCACAGACGGACCGAACAAACCACGACTTCACACTTTTTTACAAACTCTCATCATTATGTTTTACTTCGGCATCCTTTTTATGCATTTATTGCAATTAAATCCCGATGAAACATCAACATGGAGGTAAATCCCATCCCTCGCCATTTCGCCACCATATTCGCTACCACAAGGGGGCATCAAAGTCAGACATTTTCAAATTCTACAGCTAATTGCTTAAATGTGCAAAAATGACAGTAAAAAAAAAGTTTCTTTCTTAGATTAACTTACTGAATTAACTGTGTCTCATATCTCCTGCTGCCTTTTCTCAAAATCATCTCTTTCTCTTTTCCCTCCCTTCTGTTTTATTGTATTCTTTCACCTCTTTTCTTTCCACCTCATTTCTTCTTCTTCTATTAATAACTTTGAAATCGTTGCTCCACAGCATCGGCGGCTCCATCCCCATCGTCTTTTCCTATTACTCTGAGTTCCTGGCCCAGGAGAAGCGAGGGGAGCATCTGAGCTGGCTCTGCATGTTCTGGATGATCGGGGGGATCTACGCCTCGGCCATGGCCTGGGCCATCATCCCTCACTACGGTACGCTCACATGTAACACGTAGTTAAAGGGAGGGTTTGGCTGTTTTAAAGTGCAATATGTATTATAATCTGCCACCATTATCATATTCATTTTTAATCTCATGAACGTTCAGATCCAATGTTTGTTGTCTGAATTATTGTAACAAACTATTTCCTGCTCCCTTTTGAATAAAATAAAGATTTTTTTATAAAAAATTTTCACATTATTTCACATTTTGGGTTATTTTGGAATTGAAACAGAATCTGTGTTAATGCCGTTGAATGCAGTGCTTATATTCAATAGCTACACTTTTTTATGCATTTATAATGTTTTTCAAAATACGGTTTAAATTCAAGCTACGTGGCCTAAAAAGATCTGGGTCTGGGTGACGATGCTTCATTGTTTCTGTCTAGGGCTTTTATTGTGAAAGGTAAGAAGGAAGCGTAAGACGCTGCTGTTGTCGATGTGGAGGCAATAAGCGTTTTCTACTAATTAATTCTACTAATTAAAGTACTCTGTGAGCGTCTGTTAGTCAGCATTCAGAGAGCACTTCCTCTGACTCCGCCCCTTTCTCCTCATGCAGGCTGGAGCTTCCAGATGGGCTCCGCCTACCAGTTCCACAGCTGGCGTGTGTTCGTGTTGGTGTGTGCGTTTCCCTCCGTGGCGGCCATCTCTGCCCTCACCACGATGCCCGAGAGCCCCCGCTTCTTCCTGGAGGTCAGCCTGTCACCCCCCCTCTCCCACACACACACACACACACACACACTCTCTCACACACACACACTCAACAGAAGGTGGAAGGTGCTGCCTACAGACTTTTTCCAGAATATTTTGAATAAATATGTGCATATATAAATCCTGCAGCAAGTTAGACAGCGAGGTACTGTAAGACATATGAAATCATTTTCATAATATTCAGCATATTTTGAATATTGACACACTAAAAGGAAGCATGGAGAATCATCTTTAATAGCGAGTATACAGTACTGGACGTCGTATTACTATATATATATATATATATATATATATATATATGGCTCTATTTGAGTGCTACTAAGCCACAGCAAAGCAATTTCACGGGTTTTTACAAACAGAAACTCTCATTTCAGTCGTAATTTACCCGTTTGTTCCCGCACGGTTTTTCATTTGGTTTAGCTTTGATGTATCTGGACCGCTGTTGTCTCACACACACACACACACATACACACACACATACACACACACACACACACACCCTTTGATATTCTTCAGAAGAATCGTTTGAGTAAGTGAAGCTGCAGAGATAAAGAAAACACTGGAAAAGGACAAAAGTCTGCAAATTGTAAAATGAAAGGAGCTTTTTGCAATTTAAACTGCATCATATGTTTAATGTAAAATAAGTAAAGTCCGCATAATTGGGAAATGTGCTGATTCAGCCGATGTTCAGAGTTCATATGAAGCTACTGTATTTATGCTAAGCTAAGCTAACTTCATATGTATAACCTTATCAGAACAAAATCCATACACCCCATTTCCTATGGAGAGTCAGATGAGAGTCATATGTTTGCTTCTATAAAGTAAGTAAACATATTGAGCGTCGACGCCTCCTGCTGGTGACCTTTGACCCTCCCTGTACAACCTGTGCTGACTAACACGTAGATGTTTTGTGTGTCGCTGCTGCAGAACGGGAAACACGACGAGGCGTGGATGATCCTGAAGCAGGTCCACGACACCAACATGAGGGCGAAGGGCTACCCGGAGAGGGTCTTCTCCGTAAGTGTGTGTGTGTGTGTGTGTGTGTGTGTGTCTGCAGGCCAACACACTCCAGCAGGTTTCAAGCTCTTTGCTGCATACATTTGCATATTAAATATGCTGAAACATGTTTTTTTTAAACTGCTGTAATCTCTTCAGCGTTTGTATTAATACTTTAATGAAATATAGTGAAAAAAAAAACAGCTTTATAGCCTCGTCTGACTATATTAATGAATGCAATGAATCACGGTAACGGGCCATGTTTCAAACATCGGGGTTAATGGAGAACCATTCGGGGGATCAGGTTCCTCTGGTGTGATTATTAATTGCCTTTTTATTGTGCTGTTTATTAATTGAGAGCGCTCGTTGGCCGGCTGTTGCAAATCTGCTGCTGGGATTCAGACATTTATTTTAAATGATGAATAATAACACGGAAAGAACATTAACTCTGCGGAGCGTCTGTGAGACGTCAAAGCAGAGGGTTGATCATCAATTTTTTTGCCTCTCATTATTAAATATATAATGAGCTCTACTCATTGAACGATTGCGTCGTCGTTTCCAAGGTGACCACCATCAAGACGGTGAAGCAGATGGACGACTTGGTGACTTTGAGCGAGGGCGCCGCCTGGCATCAGAAATGGAAGGTTAAGCTCACCTCGCTTTTCCATCAGGTGACGTTTGTTTTATTGTTCGGGTCCCTTTTGTCATTGCAATGTTTATTATTATTATTATTATTATTATTATTTTTATTTTATTGAGGAATATTTGATCATCTTCTTCATTTTGACTGCCTCCCGGGATTCAAGGATGGACTGATCCGATTTAATTGAGGAAGCAGCTTCATTAGTGTTAAATAAAATGTCATTTATTTTATTATTATTTACACAATCACTCAGAAAAGCATCGTTTACACTCGCTGACACACTTTTTCCAGAATATTTTGAATAAATATGTGCATATATATAAATCCTGGAGCAAGTTAAACAGCAAGGTACTGTAAGACACATAAAATAATTGAGCATATTATGAATATTGTGTGGGCGACAGGACGTCCTGGTGATTTTAAACCATATTTATTTATACCATATTTATTTATACCATATTAAACCGGCTCTGTTTAAAGTCACCAAAGCTATTTCACATTCAACCAAACAGCGGCTGATCCTCTAAGCCCGTTATTTACTCGCTGTGTATTCGGGACGGGGCCGTGTTTGTCGCTCAGCTTGTGTTTCCTCGCTTTGTTTGCTCTGAAGCCTCGACGGGGATTCTGGGATGTGGTGTTTATTTCTTATTTTCTGCCATGTTTTCGTTTTTTATCCGATATATATTTATGATTCCTCTCTCTGTGTGCGGTCCCTCAGGTGTGGAGTAATTTCCTGACCGTTTTCTCCCCCGAGTACCGCCGCACCACCTACATGATGATGGCCGTCTGGTTCTCCATGTCCTTCAGGTAAGATGAGCTCTTATTGATTGTAGTTTTGTGACAGCAGCACTCTCACCTCCTCTCTCTCTCCTCCTCTTCCTCGTCCAGCTACTACGGTCTGACCGTGTGGTTCCCCGACATGATCAAGTACCTGCAGAAGCAGGAGTACGCGTCACGCACCAAGTTCTTCGCCAAGGAGAAAGTAGAACACGTCACCTTTAACTTCACGCTGGAAAACCAGATCCACCGGCAGGGAGAGTACTTCAACGACAAGTGAGACGACAACATGAGTGTTTTATTCTGAGCGTTGCTTTGATTGGATGAAAGACTCGTCAAGGCAAATAATGCAGCTCGGTCGGCGCTACGGTGATGCTCTCCCACACCGGTTGGTGGACTGCGATTTTGAAGCCTCGAGTTCCATATTTTTGCCACCGCCATCTTGGATTGTTTTATTTTTTTGGCAGCAGTGAAGGAAGTGACCATATTTGGACTGCGGAGGAGCGACGGGTGGATCTGACTGAGAAGCGCTGACCGAGCTGCATCATTTCAACTTTGAACTTTGAACTCCTTCTATCCTCCCATTCTCCCATGCTCCCTTACTCCCTTCCTCCTATCCTCCCTTGCTCCCTTACTCCCTTCCTCCTATCCTCCCATGCTCCCTTCCTCTCATCCTCCCTTCCTCCTATCCTCCCTTACTCCCTTGCTTTCTTACTCCCTTATTCCCTTGCTCCCATGCTCCCTTTCTCCCATCCTCCCTTACTCCCTTCCTCCCATCCTCCCTTACTCCCTCCCTCTCATGCTCCCTTGCTCCCTTCCTCCTATCCTCCCTTCCACCCATCCTCCCTTACTCCCTCCCTCTCATGCTCCCTTGCTCCCTTCCTCCTATCCTCCCTTCCTCCCATCCTCCCATGTTCCTTTACTCCCTTCCTCCTATCCTCCCTTCCTCCCATCATCCCATGCTCCCTTGCTCCCTCCTCCTATCCTCCCTTCCTCCCATCCTCCCTTCCTCCCTTCCTCTCATGCTCCCTTGCTCCCTTCCTCCTATCCTCCCGTATTCCCATCCTCCCATCCTCCCATCCTCCCATGTTCCTTTACTCCCTTCCTCCTATCCTCCCTTCCTCCCATCTTCCCATCATCCTATTCTCCCTTGCTCCCTCCTCCTATCCTCCCTTCCTCCCATCCTCCCTTCCTCCGATGCTCCCTTGCTCCCTCCTCCTATCCTCCCTTCCTCCCATCCTCCCATGTTCCTTTACTCCCTTCCTCCTATCCTCCCTTCCTCCCTTCCTCCCATCCTCCCATGTTCCTTTACTCCCTTCCTCCTATCCTCCCTTCCTCCCTTCCTCCCATCATCCCATCCTCCCTTTCTCCCTTCCTCCGATGCTCCCATGCTTCACCTCCCTTCCTCCCATCCTCCCTTCCTCCCTTCCTCCGATGCTCCCATCCTCCCTTTCTCCCTTCCTCCGATGCTCCCATGCTTCATCCTCCCATCCTCCTATCCTCCCTTCCTCCCTTGCTCCGATGCTCCCATGCTTCATCCTCCCTTCCTCCTATCCTCCCTTCCTCCCTTGCTCCCTTGCTCCCATCCTCCCTTCCTCCCTTGCTCCGATGCTCCCATGCTTCATCCTCCCTTCCTCCTATCCTCCCTTCCTCCCTTGCTCCCTTGCTCCCATCCTCCCTTTCTCCCTTCCTCCGATGCTCCCATGCTTCATCCTCCCATCCTCCTATCCTCCCTTCCTCCCATCCTCCCATCCTCCCTTTCTCCCTTCCTCCGATGCTCCCATGCTTCATCCTCCCATCCTCCTATCCTCCCTTCCTCCCATCCTCCCATCCTCCCTTTCTCCCTTCCTCCGATGCTCCCATGCTTCATCCTCCCATCCTCCTATCCTCCCTTCCTCCCATCCTCCCTTACTCCCTCCCTCTCATGCTCCCTTGCTCCCTTCCTCCTATCCTCCCTTCCTCCCATCCTCCCATCCTCCCATGTTCCTTTACTCCCTTCCTCCTATCCTCCTATCCTCCTATCCTCCCTTCCTCCCATCCTCCCATGCTCCCTTGCTCCCTCCTCCTATCCTCCCTTCCTCCTATCCTCCCTTCCTCCCTTGCTCCCTTGCTCCCGTCCTCTCATACTATTTCCTTCCTCTCTGTGTTTTGCAGGTTTATGAACCTGAGGATGAGGTCGATGGTGTTTGAGGACTCGCTGTTTGAAGAGTGTTACTTTGAAGACATCACCTCCAGCAACACCTTCTTCAAGAACTGCACCTTCATCGCCACCCTCTTCTACAACACAGGTAGGAGGCAAACACACACACACACACACACACACACAGAGAGAGAGATGTGGACGTTTTTGTATTTCAGGATATAAACGTAGTTATTAAGGATGAGCTGCAACTAAAGCTGCTGTTTTTATTTAACAATGTTAGACATCAACGTTCTACTTTAACTCAATTGGTTGAAACGTGATATAAAATATATATATATATAACGGTGTCTTCCGATGCTTGAATGAGCGCTGCGTGGATGTGATGCAGAAACCGAGGAGGACGGAAGAATCCTGCAGGGGGAGCTCATGAAGTTCTGACGGTCATCGCAATATTTTCAGGAAATGCTTTGAAAATTAAAAAGTGAATAAACTCTCTTTTGAGAATGTAAATGTGATGTGAGCTTTACAAACAACCACTCACTGTAAACGTCACGTTGTCCTTCCCCTTCCCCTTCCTGAGTGTCCTATTTCTCTCGGTGCTATTTATAGCGCCTTGAAAGCTCTCTTTGTAAGTGGAGCTGTCGGCACAGCGTCACTCTTTTGTGTTTTCATTACGGATTGTGTGCGTTTATCGTTGTCATCTGGTGTTGTGATGGATGGAAGATGGATGTCAGCGTGTTACATGCACAGACTAAAAAGCATCCTGGCATGTCTTTTTTTCCTTCTCCTGATGTGTTAAAAGTGCAGCAAACATCACCTCCGACTGTTCCTCCAAATGGCTCAATTACTTTCCTTTCACTCTCCGCTGGCTGATTCAACCGATGCAGCATCGCAGACCTGCAATGTCTCCTAGCAACCAAAGGCCGAACCCTCCAGGGGTTGGGTTTTTTTTTTTCAGCTTTAAAATTGCGACTTTGTCTCTCTCTTCTCAAATTATATGAAAAATAACACATTTTTAAAAAAAAACTGAGGTCTCTTTTGTACCTTCCATTGTACAGATTCAGCAGCTGTATCCACACACACACACACACACACACACGGCCAGACCTTTGTGGGCTGTTTGCAGTCTGAACACGTGTCGCTCACAGCTGCCGGTCGGAGTTCCTTATGAGGATGTGAATTAGAAACCTGCTTGCTTATCAATGCTTAATCTGTCTTTGGGGCTTCCAGTTCATAACTTCAGGCTGTCTGATAGTTTCATTAAGTGAACAAAGCACATGATGAATGCAGTCCAGGTGTGACATCATGTTCCTCTATATGTCATCAGGGCTGTCTCCGTCTGTGAAGACGGTATTCATCTTGAACTGCAGACGCACCCATTAGTTGTATTCATTTTGAGAGGGTGCAGTTGTCACATGATGCAACAGTTGCTGCTCCCATCTCAGTTTTGGACCCTCATCACCTCCATCACAGTTGCCATATAGCCTACAGTACGCCTCTTGGTGGCGCTGCAGATCTACAGCGGTGCCGTATTGTTTCCCTTTTTATGATTGAGCCCACTACACAGCAGAGTTTACAGCATATTCCAGCGTTTTGCAGCAGATCCGGGTGTATTCAACACGTGACCTGCATGTAATATATGCATTTCAACCTCCGTAAAAGAAACCGGCCGCCTCGTGATGAATTAGACGATGAAATCAGCGGTGGTGCATGAACACGATGCTGCTGTTGTTGTCAAAATGTGCACATTTTCAAACGTATTCATTTCTGTTAACCCTCTGAAGCTTGCCGACTGCGTTTATGGGATGTGGGAGAATAAATTCACATCCGTCAGCCTGCAAAGTGAGAAACCGGCGGCTCTGTCCATGGTGCTGCAACCAGCCCTTCAAAATAAAATACACAATAACATGATTGCGATCCCAAGTTTATTATTTACACTGTTACAGATGCATTAAATATAAAGTAACGCGGCTTGTTGGAGAAATAATTTGGTAAAAATGTAAATACCCACGTGTGTGTGTTTCGGAAAAAACAATGAACCCACATTTGATTTAAATTGAGTATTTTTTGCACGCAGAGACCAATAAACTATGAGCTGAAATACGTGGTGCTATGGTTGAGATAATAATACGAGCAAAAAAACAAACGAAACAAAAAAAGTGAAGAAGGAAAAAAATCGCGCAGCTTCATTCATTAAGTTAAAAGTACGTCGTACGAAACTAGCCGACGTTTAAACACGTAAATGTCGACAATTCCCCGCTGCTTAGAAAGTTCTACCGTTATAATGGATATAATCTACTATATGACGATACAAATCAGCTGGTGTGTGACACAACACGGAAACGCGGGTGATATATACGTGTAGCTTATCTAATAAATAATAATAATAATAATAATACGTTTTAGCGCTTTTCAAGGTGCTCAAAGACGCTTGCCAAAAAAAAAAGTTTCATTATATCACATCAGCGGCAGACTTCAAAAACTGACATTCCAAAAGCGACGTAACGCCAGACGTGCCTAAACGTAACGACGTAAACGATGTACATGCATGACATCATCTCTTTTTTAGAACGCCTTTCCGCAGCTTTGCCTTAGATCTCGGTGATGCCTTTGATCTCGGTGATGCCTTTGATGTCCGTGACGTCATGAGTGCTTCGATCCGAAGGTCTATAAATTCTCGGTGAGATCGTCAAGTTTATACAGAACTGCAACAACGAAGTGACTGGATATCATCAGAAACTTCAACACTCCCTTCAACTGACTTCAACAGCTTTCAGCATGTTGTCTGATCTACTTTTGAACCATTGGACCATCAGGGCTGCCACTAACCGCTTCATGAATGGTCTGGGATTTAACAAGCCCAGACCAGATAATCCCCAGTTTGTGAGTGAGGCTGGTGGCGGACGTTCTACTGGCCAGGGGTTCTCTTCCCAGGAGAATGAGAGAACTCCTTTCAAATTCGGTGCTTCCCTCAGCACCATGCTCAAAAATCAAGAACTGGTTGTGAGGGGGGGCAAAGTGTTTGTGGCTCCTCGGCTCACCAAGGACGCTAGGAGCCCAAGCACGTCAGACCAGGTTCTCCGAGTAGAACCGTTGCTGCCTCAGGATGCAGACAGCCGTTCCACTGCCCTGGCATTGTATTCTCAGATGTATGAGACTGCTGACGCCATCCTCACAGACAGACAAACATTCGGTTTTAACCTTGACATGCGGATCAGAAGAGAAAACGAGTTTGTAATTAGGGGCAGCATCTTTTTCCCTCCCGCGACCATCAAAGCTGCTCTTAATCTCTTCAGAAAGTATGGATTTGACTCCGACCGTTCACGCCAGGCTCCAAAACCTGAGCACGATGAACCACGTGAACAACCAGCCCAAGCCCAGAGGGGACCAAGTAGTTCGTATTCACTTCGCGTAGTAGAGGATGATCACAGCCGTTTCACTGACCTTGGATCTCGCATGCCCCGGCAGGATGAGAAAACTTCAAGACCATTCAGATATCACATCCGTGTGCGGCGCATAGGTCGAGACGAGCTTGCGGTTAGATGGGTAATTGTTTTGCCTCGCTTGGTCGCCAGAGTTGTTGGTGGTCTCATCTGGGTGGTTTGGAGAATTTTCTATTCCCCCAGGCCAGCCAAAGTCAACCCAGCAAAACCTAAGCCCAGCCCAAAACCAGCCGAAGGGTCAGGTCCGATCCCTCCAGAGCAAGAAAGCAGCCGCCGTGCGACTCCCACGAGTTGGTTTGGCAGAGTGAAGCTTGTGTGGTCCAGTATCTGGTCTAGATTTGCAGCTCTTGGTTCCACAGCAGTGGAAATGACTCGAGCTTTCACTGCCAAAATAAAAAGCACCTTAACTGAAATGTTTGTAATGGGGCTGCTTTTAATGCTGGTGCTCACTCTTTGTTAACAAGGGTGTCTGAAACAGCAGCGGAAAGGGTTTTCGCCGGGTGCTCCGGTTTTCCCACATTTTAAATTACAAAAGTTACAACATTGTATTTAAAAAAAACAAAACAACTGCCATTCCTGTCACCATCGGAGCAAGAACACTCAGTGTTTCAACCAAACGAGACCTGGTTCGTTAGGGCAAAGTGCTTTTACCTCCTTGGATCGCCAAAGCTGCAGGTGGTCTCATCAGGTCTGCTCTGGGACCGGCAGAACACAGTGGCAGAAAGGGTTTTCTCCGGGCGCGCCGGTTTTCCCACATTTTAAATTACAAAAGTTATAACATTGTATTTAAAAAAAAAAAAAAACTTCCTGTCTTCCTGTTCCTGTCACTGTAGCGTCTCTGAAAACACTGGACCCAAAAGCACAAATTCAGAGATTCAAATCCAAAAAATCCAAATCTACTGAAAAAATAACAAACAAAAATGACAAACAAAAATAAACAAGGCAGCAAACAAAAGAAGCGAAACTAAACTGCGGGAGAGAGGCATGACAAGACATTCATAATGGCCACTCACCCCCCTCCCGAATGCACACTCGATGGTATGCATTCCGAAGGTCGAGTTTGGAAAACACAGTGGCACCTTGTAAAAGTTCAAAAGCAGACGAGATGAGTACCTGTCCTTCACCGTTATGGCATTCAGGCCTCGATAATCAATGCAGGGCACAGGGACTTGTCCTTTTTCTTCACAAAGAAGAATCCGAAGACGAACAGACGAAGAAGGGCGGATGAGGCCTGCTGCTAACGAGTCACTGATGTACTGCTCCATGGCCTTGGTCTCTGGGGCGAACAAAGAGACCAGCACCAGCACCCCCGTAATTACTGGTGAGCCTGTTCTTTTACTGGGCAAGCAGCCACAAAGTGACCGACCTGGCTGCAGTACATACACCTGTTCTCCCATAGGCGGCGCTGACGTTCCTCCACAGAGAGACGAGTCCGTCCCAACTGCATTGGCTCCTGAGAGTCAGACGAGGTGCTGGAGGTGAAGGGCAGGACTGAGGCAGGTTCCATGGCAAGCAGACTTGGAGGGCCTCGGGGAGTAGCTGAGTGGGCTCTCTCCTTTCTCCGCTCTCTGAGGCGGCCATCCACGCGAATGGCGAGAGCGATCAGGGCATCCAAACCCCGTGACCCTGTGACAGTCATCATCAGAGCAAGAACACTCGATGTTTCTCTCGGCTTCTGGCTAAAAACAAAATGAGACCTGGGTGGTTAGGGCAAAGTGCTTTTACCTCCTTGGGTCGCCAAAGCTGCAGGTGGTCTCATCAGGTCTGCTCTGGGACCGGCAGAACACAGTGGCAGAAAGGGTTTACCACTTGTTAAATTACAAATGGACAGCATTGTAATTATATAATATGTATATATATATAATATGCAGCATTGTAAATATATATATATATATATATATATATATATATATATATATATATAATATGTATATATATAATATGCAGCATTGTAATATATATATATATATATGTATATATATAATATGTATATATATAATATGCAGCATTGTAATTATATATATATATATACATATTATATATATATAATATGTATATATATAATATGCAGCATTGTAATTATATATATATATATTATATATATATAATATGTATATATATAATATGCAGCATTGTAATTATATATATATATATTATATATATATAATATGTATATATATAATATGCAGCATTGTAATTTATATATATATATATATAAAATGCAGCATTGTATTACAAATGGACAGCATTGTATTTATATATATATATGTATATATTTATATATATATACATATATATATATATATATATGTATATATATATTATATATATATGTTTATATAATTACAATGCTGCATATTATATATATATATCATATTATATTATATATATATATATATATATATATATATATATATATATTATATAATATACATATTATATATATATATATATATAATATGCAGTAAGAATAAGTCTTTCACTTCAAGCAATACCGGCAAAAAACATTAGTTTTTTACTTTTTCAGAGTTTATTAATGCAAACGGTTATAATCAGAAACTTTATTTATATAGCAACTATCAAAACAAAGTACAAAGTTCTTCTCGGAGAAAATAAAAAGGTGAATGATAAAATACCTGAATGGCAAAATGAAAATAATAATCAAGAAATGAATCGATTCAATAAGCAGCGACTCAGATAAAATCAGGATACGCTTTCTGATTAAAGTGTTATCTCCTCTCTCTTTCTTTCTCTGTTTTTCTGTCAACCTAATGAAGGTAACATCAAATAGTAATCCCTCCTCCCGCCTCCTTTCTCCCCAGATCTCTTCAAGTATCGGTTGGTCAACTGCAAGCTTATCAACAGCACTTTCCTGCACAACAAAGAGGGCTGCCTGCTCAGCGACGTCAGTGACGAGAACAACGCCTACATGGTCTACTTCGTCAGTTTCCTGGGCACCTTGGCCGTGTTGCCGGGCAACATCGTCTCGGCGCTGCTCATGGACAAGATTGGACGGCTGAGGATGCTGGGTAAATATACCTTGGAACTTTTGAATGAAACTTTGTTTTTCTCCGAGAATTCCAGGTTAACACTGGGTGAGTATTTGATATACACATGCTGCTGTTGTGGGTGAAGTATGCCTTTTGTGCATCAAACCATCAGCTCTGTGTTCGAGGCTCCGCTTCTCATTGGCTGCCTGTGAAAAAATAATCGGTCGATATCTCTTTAATTAGAATATACATTATGGTTATGCTCATCTTGGAAATCTAATGCAAAATGTTGATAATTGGACGGATTAAATGTTAAAAGCCGTTGCCGTAGCTACCTAGTCCTTCCCCAGACAGTGTACACATTCTCCACAGAGTCTTTATCTGTGGTCGCCCCCGCTAGTGTCTCAGAGTATATTATGGGATGGATGGTAGTCTGCAGAAGTGTGATAAATTCCAGGCCACGATAAGGCAGGAAGTCCCCCCCCCCCCCAGCATGCTAATGCTAACTCGTAGTTGCCATATGCAGGATTTGCTTCCTTTCTTCACACATCACATCTCTTTTTCCTCGACCTCCAGCGGGCTCCAGCGTGATCTCTTGCATCAGCTGTTTCTTCCTGTCCTTTGGCAACAGCGAGTCGGCCATGATCGCTCTGCTCTGCCTGTTCGGGGGAATCAGCATCGCTTCCTGGAACGCCCTGGATGTGCTGACCGTCGAGCTCTACCCGTCTGACAAGAGGTTAGGCAGTTATGCATGCATGCCCCGCAAACCTCGTTGACACCGCGGAGACACGGCCACATGAGTTGCCCGACTGTGATTGGCTAGCTCGCGGGGATGGATGACACTGTGGGTGAAATCATTGGTGGTGCATGTGATGATGTAAAAGCCCTCAGCTCGTCTTGTTGCCACCTAAACCTTTAGTCCTCAGAGCGATGCAACCTTAATGCACGCTGAGATGAGTGTTTGTGGAACGTCAGTCAAGCATTTCACCAGAGAGAACACGTGATTCTTTTGTGCTTTTGAGTTTTCGTTTGAGAAGATGTAGCTCCACCTTGTGGCTAAACAAAATCCCTGCAGCTTTTACAATGAATGAAGAGTAAAGGCAGATGAGGTGACAGATTAAATGCCTTTGTAGATCACCTTTTGTTTGTTTGTCTGTCCCCTTTCCTTCCTCAGGACCACGGCGTTCGGCTTCCTCAACGCCCTCTGCAAATTAGCGGCTGTCTTGGGCATAAGCATCTTCACCTCGTTCGTGGGCATCACCAAGGCCGTGCCCATCCTCTTCGCCTCGGGGGCGCTGGCGGCGGGCAGCTTTCTGGCCCTCAAGCTCCCGGAGACGCGGGGTCAGGTGCTCCAGTAGCGCGGGGTCGCCGACAACTTCCCCCCGGGGATGTGCGGCCGAGCTTTTCACCACACTGTGAACAAACAGCTCAAGAGCCCTCGACATCCTTCCATCTACCCCCCCCCTCTCTCTTTCTCTCTCTCTCTCTGTCTCTCTCTCTTAACGATCGAGCAAAGATCGGGTTGATTATTTGATCCGTACAGCGAAGCCCGAATAAACCATAAATTGAACATGTTCGGGCGACGGCACGATATTTTCCTCCCCCTGGAATATAATGGTAAATTTAGATGCAGCCCCCCTTATATATATATAAATATATAAATATATATATATGTTTAAGTAGACACGCCTAGGGTCGGAGGTCAGGGGGAGGGGCGTTGTTGATAACGAGCAAGAAATGACCGCTAGCCATCGTTGCATCCATTCAAGCCACCCGTTCGAGTCTCGATTACTTTGTCTGGACGTAGAATCAATAAAATGTGACATTTTAATGCCTTTATTTGAAGCATTTTTAGACTTTAAAAAACCAAGACGTGTCCCTCTTGGCCTCCTCTTGAAAAAACAACCCTCCTTCTTTATCTCCCGAGGTCTTGTGTTGGTGTACAGACTAACTGCCATTTTTATAGATGATAGAACATTCCAGGTTTGCTTTTTATTGTTATTGTTAGAATGTGCAACAAGGAGATCAATCGAGCCCCTTCTCCCTTTAAAATCATTGTTTCTGTCATGAAATCAAACACAGTGTTCATGAATAAACCGTTCCATTTTAAAGCACAACCGTTCAGTGTAAACGTCCCCGGATGATGAAAATGTCCAGAATCTCACACTCAAATCACTCATTTCTAAATCACACTGTAATATCCCGTTGTTTTTTAGTACCTCTCCTCTCAGACTTACAGTATGTTTGTCTCTCTTTAGGGTATATGTTGTGGAGGGTGCGTTATGCATGTCACAAAGTATGTATGTAAATCTATGAGAAACGGAGAGTACAATAATGTAAAAACAGCCGTTATAGGGACAAGTTGCATTTTTGCTCATCGGTTTCAAGTCTGGCTCAATTTAACGTAATTATTTTGACTGCGCCTTGTTTTTTTAAATTCTGATACCATGAAAGTTGATCCCCAAACTCTACAGGATGTTCCTTATATAAAAAATCTCCTTTATCACCTTATATCATACACATGTGGCAGAACGACCAATCACGACAGATGAACTATAATCTAACCGTTTGTGTGAACTGAATGTTTCTATTAATGTGAGTGTGCTTCTTAGTGCAATATTGAACTTCAGTGCAATATTGGCCATTTTATTATTTTTTTTAATGTCTTTTTACCGTTTCATATTTGGCAAACGCGGTTTCTGATTTGTGAACGTTTGTGTGGATTCGCTGTCTTATATCGGTGACTGAACATGGTGTGATACTGGACTTTTTTCTTTTTCTTTTTTGCTCTTGGATCAAGATTCGATTTTAGCATCAGTCGGATAAATAATTGGAAAATAATGCACCCAAAGTTCTTTTTGAAATATTGATAATTTGGGGTGTCCTTGGGGAACATCACATGAACAGTGAGGATTTATTGTTGATCGTAAAAGGATTATTCTGCTCATGAAGGTTTGGATTTAGATTTGTGTTAACTTGTGCTTTATTCTACAAATGTAGAAAAGATATAACATGAGATTCCCCGTAGAGAGAACTCACTGCCAAGGGCTGATCGTCATATAATCCATCACTGGTAAACAGCACAGAGAATATTATTCCCACATTCCCCTGATCTCGGAAAAAAAAAGCAAAGGTGATATGTTCACAATTGCACGGCAAACGAAAAGAAAAACAATCATTAAACATGTCAGATTTTTAAAAAAAGTTGTCGTCCAAACTGCCATTTTGTAGGATAGCAGCCATACGTAGACTCGAGACAGCTGATATAAAGAAAGCCCATTGCACTAAATGTACACTGTACATGCACAATTGTGAGTTCTTCAAGACATGAAATCCGACGCAGCCTTGCTTGGCGATGTGACGAAGAACGAGGAGCCGTTTAGCAAGAGCACAAAGACCAAAAACCACCAAACTGGCCAGACGGTGAACACCAGTGCAGTTGTGAACATAAGCCCCGCCCCCCTCCACATCACGCTGACCTCACTCCAAATTTGACATCTGACCCGTTTTCATCTGTGAGTGTGAACCACCTCGCATTAATTATTGCCAAATATTTTGTATGGCCTGAGTTTTTACACATTTCACCATCGATTCTCTGTTATAGATATGAATATATGTAAATAAAAAAAGTACTTATAATGTAACTAATAAGCTCTTTAAACCTTGTGACGCCCCGGAAATATATCAGTAACAGCTGGACTTATTATGGCAATGAAGACTTTTTCATCCGAGATCCTGTCTGTAACAGTTTTTATTTATTTATTTAAGAAACGCTTCAGGGGAAAAATTGCCCATATTCCCCTACTTTAAAAAGCACATTGATATTATATAAATGCACATTAACTCTACTAAAAAGCTACTCACTCTGTGTGTCGTCCTGTATCACCCATGAAATGTAACAACAACGATGTCGTATTTATTCCACGAGGAACGCTGATAAAGCGTTCGCCCATCTCAGTGACTCCCTTCAACTTAAACATCGTCTCTCAGTAGATAACACATATCTTCGCTTACGTTACAGGGTTTTTTGTATAATTAACGTGTTGCCTGAGCAACAGTCAATCGTGAGTGCAAAAAGTTAACGAAAGCAATAAGTGTTTTGGGGGTATTTGTCTCTCCTTCTCGTCTTTGAAGCTGTAGGGAACCGGAGGACATCACTCTATGCTGGTCCACTAAAAAAAAACGCAGTGTTGGCTTAATAATGACACGGACTTAACAGCTGACATGTCGTGTGTACTCTCTAAAACAAACCCCCAAGTCTCGAGGCTTTTTTGTCAATAAGATTGCATTGCCATTAATTAAATGTAACAAAGAATTTATCACCTTTTTTGTCATCGTACTGTGCTGTAGAAACCGTAGTCGATTGTTTGTAAGTATAGAAACCGTTTGTGGAACCATGAATATATATTAAAACAAAGTTATATATATATATATAAAAAAAAAGGAAAAAGAAGTGTAAATGAACAATGCTCTATGTTGTCTTTGATTTTGTGTATTTTGTAAATGAGAATGAAATATGAGTAAATACATCAATGTTAAATACAGGTTATGAATCATAGCTAGCCTAAATGTGACAACATCAGATCTGTTAAAAAAAAAAAGGTGTGTGAGATTTTTTTCTTTTTTTTTCTTATATTTTTCTCATTGTTCGATTTTTATTGGGTTTGCACCTTGCCGTGCAACTAACCCTTTGGAATCACAATGGGTAACAAAGAACCATGAAATAAACAAAAAGTATGAAAAGTCAATCTTTGTCATATTTCTTTATGACTATACGTATTTGACATTCATAACAGGAAGTCTCTCAGGAAGTAAACATTGACAGACAGGCAGGCCATCCAATTATTTTCTCTGGCCCGACTTTTTTGATTGTGCAGAAAGTGTTTCTGAATATAATCACCTTCTCAACCTTTAATGTGATGATTGTTTGACCTCTTATGTGATAAAGTAGTGATATTAATCAATGAAACACACACAATAGCCCATTAAACTGGCCATTCGTTCATTTTCCATACTCGACTGGGCTGGTCCAATAACAAGCGGGGCGGGCGACGTACATTATTGATATACTAGACTTTTTCATTACTTTTTTTAACATGCTTCTAATGAAATTTTACGACTGTCATTTTTCATGAATCAATTCAACGTACTATGCTATTATATTTTTAAAAAAATTGACGTACTATACTATGACTTTTTCAACATACTTTTTTCCACATACATTATGACTTTTTTTACTACTATATGATGACTTTACATCTACATATACAATTACTTTTTTTCATGACTTTTTTCAACACACTATACGATTACTTTTTTTCATTACTTTTTTCGACATACTATCCGATTAATTTTTCATTACTTTTTTCAACATAGTATACGATTACTTTTTTCATGACTGTTTCGACATACTTTACGATTACTTTTTCATGACTTTTTTCAACATTCCGATTACTTTTTTTCATTATTTTTTCAACATATTTTACGATTACTTTTTTCGTTAATTTTTTCAACATTCCGATTACTTTTTTTCATTATTTTTTCGACATATTTTACGATGACTTTTTTCATGACTTTTTTCGACATACTTTACGATTACTTTTATCTTGACTTTTTTCGACATACTATAGGGTTACTTTTTTCATGACTTTTTTCGACATACTTTACGATTACTTTTTTCATGACTTTTTTCGACATACTTTACGATTACTTTTTTTCATTACTTTTTTCAACATTAAGATTACTTTGTTTCATGATTTTTTCGACATACTATAGGATTACTTTTTTCATGACTTTTTTCAACATACTTTACGATTACTTTTTTCATGACTTTTTTCGACATACTTTACGATTACTTTTTTTCATTACTTTTTCGACATACTTTACGATTACTTTTTTCATTACTTTTTCGACATACTTTACGATTACTTTTTTCATTACTTTTTTCGACATATTTTACGATGACTTTTTTCATGACTTTTTTCAACATATTTTACAATGACTTTTTTCGACATACTTTACAATTACTTTTTTCTTGACTTTTTTCGACATACTATAGGATTACTTTTTTCATGACTTTTTTCGACATTACGATTACTTTTTTCATGACTTTTTTCGACATACTTTACGATTACTTTTTTCATGACTTTTTTCGACATACTTTACGATTACTTTTTTCATGACTTTTTTCGACATACTTTACGATTACTTTTTTCATTACTTTTTTCAACATTACGATTACTTTTTTTCATTATTTTTTCGACATATTTTACGATTACTTTTTTCATTACTTTTTTCAACATACTTTACGATTACTTTTTTTCATTACTTTTTTCGACATACTTTACGATTACTTTTTTTCATTACATTTTTCGACATACTTTACGATTACTTTTTTTCATTACTTTTTTCAACATTATGATTACTTTTTGCATGACTTTTTTCGACATACTTTACGATTACTTTTTTCTTGACTTTTTTCGACATACTATAGGATTACTTTTTTCATGACTTTTTTCGACATACTTTACGATTACTTTTTTCTTGACTTTTTTCAACATACTATAGGATTACTTTTTTCATGACTTTTTTCGACATACTTTACGATTACTTTTTTCATGACTTTTTTCGACATACTTTACGATTACTTTTTTCATTACTTTTTTCAACATTACGATTACTTTTTTTCATTATTTTTTCGACATATTTTACGATTACTTTTTTCAACATACTTTACGATTACTTTTTTTCATTACTTTTTTCGACATACTTTACGATTACTTTTTTTCATGACTTTTTTCGACATACTTTACGATTACTTTTTGCATGACTTTTTTCGACATACTTTACGATTACTTTTTTCATGACTTTTTTCAACATATTTTACGATGATTTTTTTCATTTACATTTAGGTCATTTAGCAGACGCTTTTGTCCAAAGCGACTTACAATAAGTACATTTGTCAAAAGAAGGAAACAAAGAAACCACGACGTATCATTGCCGATGCAGTAAGAGCTAAAAATAGAACAAGTGTTAGGTCCTCATCTGAGTAAAGTAGTACTTCAATAGCAACAGTGCTAGATCAGAGTGCTATAGGTAAGGTTTTTTTTTTTTTTTGGGGGGGGGGGGTGTCGAGGGAGGGTGCTAGTGGGTCATGCTATGTAGAGTCAAGGTGAAGTCTGAACAGGTGAGTCTTGAGCCTTTTTCGGAAGATGGCAAATGACTCTGCTGTCCTGACATTGGTCGGGAGTTCGTTCCACCACTGAGGCGCCAGAACAGAGAAGAGTCTGGACTTTGCTGAGCGACATTTGTTTGATTTCAGCGATGGTGGTACCAGCCGGCCATGACTTTTCATGACTTTTTTCGACATACTTTACGTTTACTTTTTTCATGACTTTTTTTCGACATACTATAGGATTACTTTTTTCATGACTTTTTTAGACATACTTTATGATTACCTTTTTTCAGGACTTTTTCGACATACTTTACGATTACTTTTTTCATGACTTTTTTCGACATATTTTACGATGATTTTTTTCATGACTTTTTTCGACATACTTTACGATTACTTTTTTCTTGACTTTTTTCGACATACTATAGGATTACTTTTTTCATGACTTTTTTCGACATACTTAACGATTACTTTTTTCATGACTTTTTTCGACATACTTTACAATTACTTTTTTCTTGACTTTTTTCGACATACTATAGGATTACTTTTTCATGACTTTTTTCGACATACTTTACGATTACTTTTTTCTTGACTTTTTTCGACATACTATAGGATTACTTTTTTCATGACTTTTTTCGACATACTTTACAATTACTTTTTTCTTGACTTTTTTCGACATACTATAGGATTACTTTTTTCATGACTTTTTTCGACATTACGATTACTTTTTTCATGACTTTTTTCGACATACTTTACGATTACTTTTTTCATGACTTTTTTCGACATACTTTACGATTACTTTTTTCATGACTTTTTTCGACATACTTTCCGATTAACTTTTTTCATTACTTTTTTCAACATAGTATACGATTACTTTTTTTCATTACTGTTTTCGACATACTTTTACGATTACTTTTTTCATTACTTTTTTCAACATTCTTTACGATTACTTTTTTTCATTACTTTTTTCGACATATTTTACGATTACTTTTTTCATTACATTTTTTCGACATACATTCCGATTACTTTTTTTCATTACTTTTTTCGACATATTTTACGATTACTTTTTTCATGACTTTTTTCGACATACTTTACGATTACTTTTATCTTGACTTTTTTCGACATACTATAGGGTTACTTTTTTCATGACTTTTTTCGACATACTTTACGATTACTTTTTTCTTGACTTTTTTCGACATACTTTAGGATTACTTTTTTCTTGACTTTTTTCGACATACTATTAGGGTTACTTTTTTCATGACTTTTTTCGACATACTTTACGATTACTTTTTTCATTACTTTTTTCAACATACTTTACGATTACTTTTTTTCATTATTTTTTCGACATTAAGATTACTTTGTTTCATGATTTTTTCGACATACTTTAGGATTACTTTTTTCATGACTTTTTTCGAACATACTTTACGATTACTTTTTTCATTACTTTTTTCGACATACTTTACGATTACTTTTTGTCATTACTTTTTTCGACATACTTTACGATTACTTTTTTCATTACTTTTTTCGACATATTTTACGATTACTTTTTTTCATTTACTTTTTTCGTCATATTTTAGCAGATGACTTTTTTCCAAAGCGACTTTTTTCGACATATTTTACGATGACTTTTTTCAAAAGAAGGAATACTTTACAATTACTTTTTTCTGACGTATCATTGCCGATGCAGTAAGAGCTAAAAATAGGATTACAAGTGTTTAGGTTCATCTGAGTTAAGTAGTACTTCAAGAGCATTACGAGTGCTTTTTTCATGAGTTTTTTCGACTATAGTTTACGATTACTTTTTTCATGACTTTTTTCGACATACGGGGGGGTGGGGTTCGACGGGATGGTGCTTTGGGTCATGACTTTTTTCGAGTCATAGTTACGATCTGAACGTGAGTTCATTGAGCCTTTTTTCGACATATTTTACGATGACTTTTTTCATGACTTTTTTCGACATATTTTACGATGAGTTTTTTCGACATACTTTACAATACTTTTTTGACTTTTTTCGCCATAACTATAGAAGAGTCTGGACTTTTTTCATGACTTTTTTCGACATTACGATTACTTTTTTCATGACTTGTTTTGACATACTTTAGCGGCCATTACTTTTTTCATGACTTTTTTCGACATACTTTACGTTTACTTTTTTCATGACTTTTTTCGACATACTTTAGGATTACTTTTTTCATTACTTTTTTAGACATACTTTACGATTACTTTTTTTCATTATTTTTTCGACATATTTTACGATTACTTTTTTCATTACTTTTTTCGACATATTTTACGATGTACTTTTTTTCATTACTTTTTTCGACATACTTTACGATTACTTTTTTTCATTGACTTTTTTCGACATACTTTAGGATTACTTTTTTTCATTACTTTTTTCGACATACTTAACGATTACTTTTTTCATGACTTTTTTCGACATACTTTACGATTACTTTTTTCTTGACTTTTTTCGACATACTATAGGATTACTTTTTTCATGACTTTTTTCGACATACTTTACGATTACTTTTTTCTTGACTTTTTTCGACATACTTTACGATTACTTTTTTCATGACTTTTTTCGACATACTTTACGATTACTTTTTTCATGACTTTTTTTGACATACTTTACGATTACTTTTTTCATTGACTTTTTTCGACATTACTATTACTTTTTTTCATTACTTTTTTCGACATATTTTACGATTACTTTTTTCGACATACTTTACGATTACTTTTTTTCATTACTTTTTTCGACATACTTTACGATTACTTTTTTTCATGACTTTTTTCGACATACTTTACGATTACTTTTTTCTTGACTTTTTTCGACATACTTTAGGATTACTTTTTTCATTACTTTTTTCGACATACTTTACGATTACTTTTTTCATTTACATTTAGGTCATTTGAGCATACGCTTTGTCCAAGCGACTTACAATAAGTACATTTGTCAAAAGACTTTTTTCAAAGAAACCACGACGTATCATTGCCGATGCAGTAAGAGCTATTTTTCATAGAACAAGTGTTAGGTCCCATACTGAGTAAAGTATTACTTTTCAATGAGCATTTGCTAGATCATAGTGCTATAGGTAAGGTTACTTTTTTCTTGACTTTTTGGGGGGGGGGGGTGTCGAGGGAGTGCTAGTGGGTCATGCTACTGTAGAGTCAAGGTGAAGTCTGAACAGGTGAGTCTTGAGCCTTTTTCGGAAGATGGCAAATGACTCTGCTGATCCTGACTTTTTTCGGGAGTTTTTTCCGACCACTGAGGCTTTAGAACAGAGAAGAGTCTGGACTTTGTTGAGCGACATTTGTTTCGAATTCAGCGATGGTGTACCAGCCGGCCATTACTTTTTTCTTGACTTTTTTCGACATACTTTACGTTTACTTTTTTCATGACTTTTTTCGACATACTTTACGATTACTTTTTTCATGACTTTTTTCGACATACTTTACGATTACTTTTTTCTTGACTTTTTTCGACATACTATAGGATTACTTTTTTCATGACTTTTTTCGACATACTTTACGATTACTTTTTTCATGACTTTTTTCGACATACTTTACGATTACTTTTTTCATGACTTTTTTCGACATACTTTACGATTACTTTTTTCTTGACTTTTTTCGACATACTATAGGATTACTTTTTTCATTATTTTTTCGACATACTTTACGATTACTTTTTTCATGACTTTTTTCGACATACTTTACGATTACTTTTTTCTTGACTTTTTTCGACATACTATAGGATTACTTTTTTCATGACTTTTTTCGACATACTTTACGATTACTTTTTTCATGACTTTTTTCGACATACTTTACGATTACTTTTTTCATGACTTTTTTCGACATACTATAGGATTACTTTTTTTCATTACTTTTTTCTGACATATTTTATGATTACTTTTTTCATTACTTTTTTCGACATACTTTACGATTACTTTTTTTCATTACTTTTTTCGACGTACTTTACGATTACTTTTTTTCATGACTTTTTTCGACATACTTTCCGATTACTTTTTTTCATTGACTTTTTTCGACATACTATAGGATTACTTTTTTCATTACTTTTTTCGACATACTTTACGATTACTTTTTTCTTGACTTTTTTCGACATATATACGGATTACTTTTTTCATGACTTTTTTCGACATACTTTATGATTACTTTTTTCATTGACTTTTTCGACATACTATAGGATTACTTTTTTTCATTACTTTTTTCGACATACTTTACGATTACTTTTTTCATTACTTTTTTCGACATACTTTACGATTACTTTTTTGCATGACTTTTTTCGACATACTTTACGATTACTTTTTTCTTGACTTTTTTCGACATACTTTAGGATTACTTTTTTCATTACTTTTTTCGACATACTTTACGATTACTTTTTTTCATTGACTTTTTTCGACATATTTTACGATTACTTTTTTCAACATACTTTACGATTACTTTTTTTCATTACTTTTTTCGACATACTTTACGATTACTTTTTTTCATTACTTTTTTCGACATACTTTACGATTACTTTTTTTCATTACTTTTTTCAACATTACGATTACTTTTTTCATGACTATTTTTAACATACTATACGATTACTTTTTTCATTACTTTTTTCAACATACTTTACGATTACTTTTTTTCATGATTTTTTTCGACATACTTTACGATTACTTTTTTCATTACTTTTTTCAACATTACGATTACTTTTTTCATGACTATTTTTAACATACTATACGATTACTTTTTTCATGACTTTTTTCAACATACTTTACGATTACTTTTTTTCATGATTTTTTTCGACATACTTTACGATTACTTTTTTCATTACTTTTTTCAACATTACGATTACTTTTTTCATTACTTTTTTCAACATACTATACGATTACTTTTTTCATTACTTTTTTCAACATACTTTATGATGACTTTTTTTCATTACTTTTTTCAACATTACGATGACTTTTCATTCGTTTTTTCAACATACTATACGATTACTTTTTTCATGACTTTTTTCAACACACTTTACGATTCCTTTTTTTCATGATTTTTTTCGACATACTATAGGATTACTTTTTTCATTAGTTTTTTCAACATTCCGATTACTTTTTTCATTATTTTTTCGACATACTTTACGATTACTTTTTTCATTATTTTTTTCAACATTCCGATTACTTTTTTCATGACTTTTTTCAACATACTTTACGATTACTTTTTTCGACATGTAATATGTGTAATATGTCGAAAAAAGTCATTAAAAATAATTGCTAGTATGGCAAAAAATGATGTAAAAAAGTCATAGTATAGTATGCAGAAAAAAGTCAGTAAAAAAAAAAGAAATGAAAAGTTGAAGTCGTTTGCTGAAATTCACCCAATGTCTTTTGATTGTTGACAGATTGTTGATCTCCGACTTGTAGGTGGACCCATCACCACCAGAGGGTGCTCTCACCCATGACTTTCATGAGTACAACTCGAGTATGGCATTTCACAAAAAAATACACAATTGTATATATATATATATATGTCTTTATTATTTCACAAAAACAGTCTTGCTAGTAAAAATTTAACTGCAAATCACCCATCATTCACACAGTGAACTCATTTATACCTTGATCGTAGTTACAGTGGCTGTTACATAAGTACGACTGTATGATAGCACTAAATTGCCTCAGCATACATTTCCAGGAAGTTTTCTACAGGCATGCAATACAGTATACTAAAGGATGAAGCTGTGGATGTCCGCCCTGTGAATGGCCACCTGTCCGGGATGTGTCCTGTCTGGGATCAGTTCCAGCACCGCCTCCCGACCCTGAACAGGATCAGCCGTGATTGATAATGGATGAATAATGGAAACTAGAACTACAGGAATATGAATGCTATATTATTCTTAGGGCCACTTGCATAATTTAACCATGAAAAACAATGAAATAAACCTTTTAAATACATTGAACAGAAAACCTCTAGCAGCTGCACATTATTCCTCCACTGCTGGTGTGGGATCCTCCTCTGTTGGGTCCCAGTGTTTCTCCAGACGGCTCCGTGGTCTGGATCAGGTGTGCGTACTGGGGGGACTCGGTCTGGGGGCGAGCCGTTTTTCGGGCGTAGTACCTCCGGGACGCGGCTCTCCACGCCTCCCTCTGCTGCGACTGAGAATCTTCAGGTAGCTCTGATATTAGCGTCCTCCTCCTCTTATCAGCAAAAGAGACGGGTTGTAAATGCCGAGAGTCGTTTATGTGGGGGAAGGGGGCCGAGCGGGAGGGGAAGGGGGCCGAACGCGAGGGGAAGGGGGCTGAGCGCGAGGGGAAGGGGGCTGAGCGGGAGGGGAAGGGGGCTGAGCGCGAGGGGAAGGGGCCCGGGCGTGGGGGGAAGGGGCCCAGGCGTGGGGGGTTGGCCTGTTGGCGGGCTACTTTCCGGGCGTAGTAGCGCCTAGAAGCTGCTCTCCAGGCCGCCCTCTTCAGTTTCTGAGCCTCTTCCGTCAGATCGGACATCGGCACACCTTTCTTCTTGTTCCTGAGATCGGGAAAGGACCACACAGATGAGTCTAAAGTTCAGAGAACTCACTAATGTTTTTGATTTCTGTGTGTATGGGCAAATACTTTCCGAAAACATATTCCACAAATATATATATACATTTTTTGCCAACTGCGATATTTGTAGGCATCAAAGACAAAATCACATCAGTAGAAATGCCTCCACAACACTCTCTGCTATTACAAATCAGATACAAATCTGATTTGGCGGCATCTAGAGGCGTAGTTACAGATTACAACCAACTGAATATCACTGATGATTAATGAAACGGATAAATCAGGAATGAAAATAATCTTAATTTGGTTAATTATCCACAAAAAAACCTAAATACAGGGATTTCAATCTATGAAATAACTCACCCCAGGTGTAGTTCGTGAGGGTCACAGAGTCTACCTGGATCTGGATGAGGTTTCTCCCTCAACGTGGTCCTCTCATCGTTGCCCAGTTCATCTGAAGGGGATCAGAAGAGAAGAAGTTTATTAGTCACACAACCACACACAAGTTCTCAAATGGTTTGACTCGCCATGCAGAAGCTTTACATATTTAATAATGTAAAATTGAAAAATGATTCCTGAGGAGGAAACATCTGATCAAAGAATGAATAAACAGACAAACAAACCGATGTCAAATATGTGATACCTGATCTTTCTGAGTTTGGATACTTTGCCGTTGTGTATATGTAACACAGAACAATGATAAACAACATAGCAACATCCGTGTAATATTGTGAATATTCATGTGTAACATGAAAACGTGAGATGCATCACTTTTACCTCCCGGGCTGACTTCGTCCTGACGTGGACTGCTGCTGCTCTCCTGATGCTCCGCAGACCTCTCTTCACTCATTTCCCACTTGATCAAGATGGCGTCGATGTCACACGGCTCCTCTTTGATGACGAGGCTTCTGGGAGATGTAGGCAGATTCCTGGCTGCCTCCGACAACCCCGAGGACTCTGAGGAGTGGGGGGTGCAGGACTGGTCCAGACCCATTCTGCTGGGGGATGATGGAAAAGCCGACTCGTGGCTTTGGGAGGAGACGTGTGAGGGGGGTCTTGCAAAAAGACCCACTTTGGAGGAAAGAGACAAAAAAGGGGTCATTGTCATGGAAATAACAGATTACATGCACAACTTTCACTAATTAAATCATGTGTATTTGTACATATAAACACAGGCTCAGATAAACAGTTGATCTGATAGTTCTTACATCGCATAACAGTGCTATAAAGTCCCTTCTATATATATTTAAAGGTTATTTAGATCTAAAGAAAATATATTTAAAGGAAATCTACCAGATAACTTTACTACATATGTATAATCACATGTCTTTCTGTATTGCACATGTGATATATAAACATTCTGAACCTTAAAGAATCACGTCTACCTCAACAGCAAATACACAATTAACCATATAGTGTTGTTTTTCTGTATGCGTGCATTGTACAGAGTATACATAAGGCTGATTATTTATGAACATAATGAAACTCCTATGGGGCGGTTGCAGCTGTAAAGTTTCCTGAGGGATTAAAAAAGTATTATTCTGATTCAGATTGTTGTCTGGTTGCTGTTTGTCATCGTGGAATTGAAAAATCGCCACGAAATAAACACTTGATTGATTTTAGAAAATATACAGCAGCAGCAGCGGGGGGTCTGTGGGAGGAGCTGCGGGCCAATGTCAACAAACGACGAGGGTTAAAGTGACAATTTATTTAAGTTATTAGAGGAAAATTATTCAGGTACTCTTCCCAACCCGTGCCATTAAGATACAGTTTACTCACGAGAGATGCTCATCTCGCACTCCTGCTGCCCGGCTGACATCTCGGCGCCCACGTAGCTCGGTTCAAACCCGCCCAGCTCCGTCGTCTGCGGGTCCCCGGCGGGCTGCGACCCCGCCGCGGCGAGGCCGCGCTCCTTCTCGACATACAGCCCGCAGGTGCACCCCCGTCGGCGCAGCACCCTCAGGTCCTGCTCCATCTCCGTCAGCCTGCCCTCCAGCCGCCGGATCTCTTTGTCCCTGTCGGCCACCATCCGCTGCTGCTCGTGAGTCCGGCCGCTGTTGACGCCGTACAGCACGTTAAGGATCGAGTCTATCGCCAGCCGGATGGCGTTCTCCACCACGAGGGCTTCGTCGTCGCGCAGGTGCGGGTGCAGAGCTCGACTCTTGACCAGATTCATCTTTAAAACCCAGATGTTTCCGTTTCAGTGAGCGGTCGGACTAACGCTAAGCTACAACACTAGGCTAGGCTACCAAGACCACCGGCTTCGAACTCACGGCCCCTAACGAACACAACGGTCACATTTAGCTGACGCCAGAGCTTTCCCCCGAGACGTTAAACAAACAAACAAACAAAAATAACAACAACGAGAAAGCTAGCTAGCTGTTAGCTCACGTCGACTTCCACAACATCAGAGTTACAGGGTTGCTTCCTGTTTTCGTTTACTTCTTCGACGAAAGAGCTCGTCGGTGGACGTCACTTCCGGTGACCACAGCGCCATCCGGTGGCTCGTATGACTACTCACACGGACGTTATAGGTTGGTTATTGTATGGCCCTAAAATATACCTCCTGTCAGTTAATCCGGACATTTACACATATATCTGTATGTATATATATTATTTATAGAGTTATTTAGTATTTTTTTATTTTAAACATTTAAACAATGAATACAGGAAATGTCATACACAAAACAAAACTATTACACAACTAGAAAGCATAGAGATATATGAATAAATTGTTTTTACATGTCCGAAAAGGAGTGGGAATAAGTATACACTTATTTAATCTCACCCCTTCAACATAATTCATATCCTCTGTCATATGTATATTTTATTTTGTTTTTAGTGAATTCTTTATCATTAGATCGTTTTTTAACTTACAAGTATCTTACAAATACAAGTTTTTGTCATGTATTCCTATTAGATATATATTATAGTTTCTTGCATATTCATTTACAAATGATAAGTATATAAACATGAGTGAAACAAACAGGAAATTAAGAAACATACAGATCATATATACATACAGATCTGTATCTGTATGTGTATATATATATATATATATATATATATATATATATATATATATATATATATATATATATAAACATTACAGGTTGGTGATTGGATGGCCCTAAAACTATACTTTCTTTCAGTTAAAAGGGACTGCAATGCAAATATACATTTTACATATATACACATACATACATTACATTATATACATTATACATTATCAAGATATTTGAATGTCACATCATGCAAATTATGAGGGGACCAGCGATTACAACTTCTGCAGTTGGCCTAGAAAAATATGTCGTCCCTGTGCGGCTTATCTGTGTTGTGTGGCTTTTTCTTGCAGAACCCACCAACGGTGCACATCTTTCATCACTGTGGTTGAGATGATTTGCTTCTTTTTTTTGCATTTTTTTTTTCCTGCAGACATTCAGCTCAACGTTGACCGTGCTGACCCCCCCTCACACACCTCCCATGTAATAGCCATCTCCAGATCAGAGGGTCCCTGCTGCTCCTCCGCCCTCCCATGAAGGTTACTCGGTCTAGGTATGTTGGTGGGGAAAAGCCACTGTGTCATGGCACCTCGGGGGGAAATGGTTGTGGGTGCTGCAGCACCTACACCTGATCAACAGATACAGAAATAGGAGTGGGTGGATTTCCTGAACCACATTAAGCTCTTCAGGGGAGATTTGATGTCTGCAGCGGTGGCATACTCATACTTATTATATTCATAATAACATGTAATGGTGTATAAGTAAAATATATACTATATATCCATCCATTGTCTACCGCTTATCCTGTATTTAGGGTCGCGGGGGGGCTGGAGCCGATCCCAGCTATCATTGGGTGAAGGCAGGGTACACCCTGGACAGGACGCCGGTCTATCACAGGGCCCACATGTAGAGACAAACAACCATTCACTCTCACATTCACACCTACGGGCAATTTAGAGTCTTCAATTAACCTATCCCCATCCTGCATGTCTTTGGACTGTGGGAGGAAATATACTATATATATTATATATATTAGTAATAATAAACAGTGGCATGGAAAAGAAGACAACAGTTTGTAAGAGGCGATGGTCCGTTGTCCGGTTCCCTCTTTCTTCTTGGCTGCGTTTGTATGAAGTTCGAAGCCTGAAAAGCTGCACCACCGCCAACTACTGGACAGTTGCGGAACTGCAGGCTTTGCTATATGCCAGTTTCTAGGGGATAAAACAGTAATAATACATCAACTTTAAAAAAAAACTTCCTTTTTGTGGTTATTGTTGTTAAAAGGAGAGTGGATCACATTGGGAAACATTATTATATTATTATTATTAATATTACTATTATTATTATTAGTGAATTAAAAAAATGCACATCAAATTAAATAAAGTTTAAAACATTTTTTAAATAAAAAAACTCTTGTAAGAAATACTAAGTTCAATGTTATAATCATGCATTACAGTTAAAAGGCCCGCATTTACCTCTCAAGTTAAAGTACAAAATAATTATTATCAAAATGTACAAGTAAACGTAATCATTTTTTAAAAATGTGATGAAATGTCATCATTATGGAACTAGCTTTAAATATACACTTGGGTAGTCTACAAGAGAAATCTTACGTATTCTACAATATATATGTAGCGAGGTAAGTATAAAGTAGTATTAAATGTACCTCAAAGTTGTACCGTTTCCTTCCACCACTGAAAAAATAGGCAACACCAATTAACGGAAAATGGAACATTATCATCTCAATGAAGGTCGGAACTGTTGTATAAAACACATATTTTATGTATTATTATTTAAAATAGCATCGATACAAGCAAGTACCCAGCATACTTTTCAGTTTACTTGGCATCAATAATGGAGGAATTAATAGAGAAACATTCATATTGGTATAATTCTTTATTGGTGCCTTTTGCACTGTGTAACATGCATTTCTAACATTATTTTACAAGGAGTGTCAACGGGCCTCACACAGGCCAACCATCAGTAGTTTATCATCATTTATGTTCATTAAAAGATGATGGAGAAGCACAAATAGATAAATAAAAAAGATTCAGCTATGCATTTAAAAATAAAAGATCATAGAAAGCTGATGTAGAAATCACATTCACACATCTTCACATTCTGCAGTCGGCATTGCGAGTTAGCTCAGGCGTTCGTAAAGAGAGAGTACATTCATGTTGTTTTGGCTGAATAATATAAAAGTGCTATATGGAAGATAAAAGTGTGAGCAAGCGTTTTGTCAGATTATGACCATTTCCTGCAAAAACAATAATCAGTATGAGTGGACTTGTAAATTCCTGCAGACTTCCAGGACCATTTCTTCTTTATTACACTTGTCAGCATCAGCTGGAACATTCCAGCCGTTCCCTTTGGTCACCATCACGGGAGCGAATCCCTCCGGCGTCTTGTTGAGAACGCAGTAATCGTTGCAGTAGCACGGCGTCGGAGGCTCGTCCACGGGACTGTTTGGCAAACTGCAATCTGAGTCCTGGGTCAGATCCTCGCAGCTGCAGCCGGAATCCACCTGGCTAATGCTGAAGAAGTCTTTGGGTGGAGCGGAGATGACCTCCGCCTCGGCTTCGATGTGAACTCCCCCCCAGGTGGAGCATGGCAGCTGGGTGTAAGAGGTGTCTCCGGGACATACCATCGTTGGAGGCGGGGGGGTGTCGTGCAGGCCGGGCAAGCCCACGTAGGAGGTTTGACACTGAGTGAAAGCCAGTTGTACCATAGGGTTGTGGAAGTCCTGGTCCTCCTCCGGCTCCTTGGTGACGGGCTTCGGCACAACGATCACAGCATCGGTCGTCAGGATCTCTTCGGGGATGTATGCTAGCAGCAGTTTGTGTTGCGTAGAAAACCAGTCCTGCAAAATCCAGACATCAAAAAAGTGTAATAAAGCAGCATTTTCACTTCACACACTCCTTATGTTCGGGGGATATCGTAGGCACTGATCTGGTCGGACAGTCTGAGCAACGACTGGACGGATCGCCGTAGCATTCATATGATCGCATTACTAATGATCGCCTGTTTTCATCCATACCTGCAGAGCCATCAACATTCCTATGACAAGTGCTAACGTTAGCTTCAGTTTTGAAGCCTCGAGTTCGGCTTTTTGGCCCTCGCGATCTTGGAAGGGAAGTGACCATATTTGGAGTGCGGAGGAGCGACGGGTGGATCTGACGAACTTCGTAGCTTCGTAATTCAATGTCAACCTAACAGCTAAGTGTTAAAGTCTTCTTAGTAGCTAACTAGCATTGATAGCGTGGTAACAACCTGTCAATCAGCAGGTAAGCCCCGCCCCTAAAGCACCCCCAGCTTTCTGGTCTGGTGGACTCTAAATGGACCATAATGTACTAAATGAACATCATGCTGGATTGAAAAACACTTGAAACTAGAGATTAAGACCATAAACTTATGTTTACAATGTTTACTGAGATAATATCAAGAGAGAAGTAGGACCATTTTCTCATAGACTTCTATACAACCAGAGAGGAGTCGCCCCCTGGTGGCCAGCAGAGAGAAGTAGGACCATTTTCTCATAGACTTCTATACAACCAGAGAGGAGTCGCCCCCTGGTGGCCAGCAGAGAGAAGTAGGACCATTTTCTCATAGACTTCTATACAACCAGAGAGGAGTCGCCCCCTGGTGGCCAGCAGAGAGAAGTAGGACCATTTTCTCATAGACTTCTATACAACCAGAGAGGAGTCGTCCCCTGGTGGCCAGCAGAGAGAAGTAGGACCATTTTCTCATAGACTTCTATACAACCAGAGAGGAGTCGCCCCCTGGTGGCCAGCAGAGAGAAGTAGGACCATTTTCTCATAGACTTCTATACAACCAGAGAGGAGTCGTCCCCTGGTGGCCAGCAGAGAGAAGTAGGACCATTTTCTCATAGACTTCTATACAACCAGAGAGGAGTCGCCCCCTGGTGGCCAGCAGAGGGAATGCAAGTTTAAGGCGCTCTAGTTTTGGCTTCACTTTTCAGAACCGGAGGTTGTCGCCTGGTTTCTTTTAGTTTCCCAGAATCAGACAACCAGACGTTGCCGCTCTCACCTGGAGATTGCCTTCGTGTTGCTTAAACAGCGGCTGGAAGAAAGGTGCTGGCGATGGCGTGTGGGACAGAGTTTTTATCTTCATTCTGTCGTACAAAAAGACAAGCCGTATTTTACTCATCACACCTAGCGATGATGATCATCTCATATTTATTTCCTAAGTATGAATGAAATACCTCACAGCAGGGTTGAGCAATATGAACAGCATGAGTCCGAGGGCAACGCACACCGGCACCAGAGATTTGATCAACATGACTAATGTGTTATCTTGTTCTTCTTCTTCTTCTGAGAAAGTGAAATAATGTAAATAAAGAATGCAGAATTAGTGAGTCATATGACAGAGATGACATTTAGTCTATTTGTGAGAGATGAATTGTTATTCTGTGGAGGTGGTGAAATGTTGGGTGGGTGTACATCAGGGGTCCTCCACCTTTTCCAAAGTCAAATTCAAGCACTTTTCAAGCATTTCAAGGTGCATTTCCATGCTTTTCCAGCACATTCCAGCTGTGCTAAACTCCATCTTTGTACCAATCCAATGGTCAGTATTCAGTCTACTTATTCTGTCACTTGTTCATCACATTAAATGAGATGTTATTGTCCTCTAAACAACCAACATGATGTTTGGAGACAGCTTTTTACAGAAGGACCACAAATGAAAGGAAAACTAATTCCACTAACAGATCCACAGAAATATAATCACCAACTATTTTCATCATCTGTTCATCATCAAAAGTCATTTTTCATAAAGAAATGTCAGGAAATGCTGTTTTCAGTCCCTCAAATATGGAGACCTTCTTCTTCTGTCATCACATAGAACACACATTTCAAGCACTTTATTCTACATCCAAGCACTTTTCAAACCTTGAAAACACCACAGTAAAGTTCAAAGTGTTTTCAAGGATTTTCAAGGATTTCATTTACGGTTGTACTAAAGAAGAAAGAAGTAGCACTTCACCTCTTCCCGCTTCGGTTTTCCAGCATGTCGATGGACCCCATTTGCTCCAAGGTAGATTATAAGGTTCACCCACTTTGGATCTCACTTTGATGCAATATGTAGCTCCCGGTCGGAGCTGCAACCTCGGAATCAACACAGACTCCGTGCCTGACATGAGGCGATGAGCCTGGAACGAATGTGAGACGGGCATATGGCAGTAAGACATATAGGAGAGCTGCCGTTGATAGACTCATAATAGACATAGTTCTAGGTGTGTGGAGAGGGGACATGTGGATGGGCGGGGCTTTGTAAAGGGTTGGAAGTCTGAAGGGCGTACAGAAATGTATATTGTGCTTCTGGAAGTGAGGATGGGGGTCTGTGAGGCGGCCTCTAGTTGGAATTATTGCCTGCAAGGATTTTGATTATGCAAAAAAATGTATTAATTTGTTTTTAACAAATGATGAATAAAATAATGAAATATATATGACCATTTTTTTATGAATATCTTACATTGCTCTCGGTGCTTTCCAGTGAGAGTTCGTAGCGGAGGATGTTGCAGAAGTACCGAGGGCATTTCCCGCTTTCCCATGTGACTTTGAAAGTCTCGGGCGTTTCTTGGACCTGAGGTTCGGGCGGCGGCCTCAGCTGAACTGCACACAAACATGGATCAGCTAATGTGCTGTTCGGTATGCAGGTCTCTCAGACAGACGCAGGATCAGTTATCGGTGAGGACTTACTGTTACTGTAAAGCAACGGCTGGAAACCCTTCGTCACCAGATCGCAGCCGGACTCGCTGCAGAGCTTAATGTCGTATTCATCATCGCTACCGAATTCCTCGGCGTCTCCTTTGACTTTACAGACGCAGCTGTAACTGTGATCCGTCTGCAGGGTGAGTGGGCAGGACACCTTATACCTCCTGAAGATGCACAGGAGCAAACATTAGGTTTGGAGGAGGAGAAGGAGGAGATGGAGGAGATGGAGAAGGAGGAGGAGATGGAGAAGGAGGAGATGGAGAAGAAGAAGAAGGAGGAGGAGGAGAAGGAGGAGATGGAGATGAGATGGAGAAGGAGGAGGAGGAGGAGAAGAAGAAGGAGGAGAAGGAGGAGATGGAGGAGAAGAAGAAGGAGGAGAAGGAGATGGAGAAGAAGATGGAGGAGGAGAAGAAGGAGGAGATGGAGAAGAAGAAGGAGGAGGAGAAGGAGGAGATGGAGGAGGAGGAGAAGAAGAAGGAGATGGAGGAGGAGAAGAAGGAGATGGAGGAGGAGGAGGAGATGGAGGAGGAGGAGGAGATGGAGAAGGAGATGGAGAAGAAGGAGTAGGAGGAAATGGAGAAGGAGGAGGAGAAGAAGGAGAAGAAAGAGGAGGAGATGGAGAAGAAGAAGAAGAAGGAGGAGGAGGAGATGGAGAAGGAGATGGAGAAGAAGGAGTAGGAGGAAATGGAGAAGGAGGAGGAGAAGAAGGAGAAGAAAGAGGAGGAGATGGAGAAGAAGAAGAAGAAGGAGGAGGAGGAGAAGGAGGAGGAGATGGAGAAGAAGAAGGAGGAGGAGGAGGAGATGGAGAAGGAGGAGGAGAAGAAGAAGGAGGAGGAGGAGATGGAGAAGAAGAAGAAGGAGGAGGAGGAGGAGAAGGAGGAGGAGATGGAGAAGGAGATGGAGAAGAAGGAGGAGGAGGAGTAGATGGAGAAGGAGGAGAAGAAGGAGGAGGAGATGGAGAAGGAGATGGAGAAGAAGGAGGAGGAGGAGATGGAGAAGGAGAAGGAGGAGAAGAAGAAGAAAAAGGAGTAGGAGGAGGAGATGGAGAAGGAGATGGAGAAGAAGAAGGAGGAGGAGGAGGAGATGGAGATGGAGAAGGAGGAGGAGAAGAAGAAGAAGGAGGAGGAGGAGGAGGAGATGGAGAAGGAGATGGAGAAGAAGGAGGAGGAGATGGAGGAGGAGATGGAGAAGAAGAAGGAGGAGGAGATGGAGAAGGAGGAGGAGGAGATGGAGAAGGAGGAGGAGGAGAAGAAGGAGGAGGAGGAGGAGGAGGAGAAGAAGAAGAAGAAGGAGGAGGAAGAGAAGGAGGAGGAGATGGAGAAGGAGATGGAGAAGAAGAAGAAGGAGGAGAAGGAGGAGATGGAGAAGGAGGAGGAGGAGGAGAAGAAGAAGGAGGAGGAGCAGAAGAAGAAGGAGCAGAAGAAGAAGAAGAAGAAGGAGGAAGAGAAGAAGGAGCAGAAGAAGGAGGAGGAAGAGAAGGAGGAGGAGATGGAGAAGAAGGAGGAGGAGGAGAAGGAGGAGATGGAGAAAGAGGAGGAGGAGGAGGAGAAGAAGGAGGAGGAGCAGAAGAAGGAGCAGAAGAAGAAGGAGGAGGAGGAGAAGAAGGAGCAGAAGAAGGAGGAGGAGAAGAAGGAGCAGAAGAAGAAGAAGAAGAAGGAGGAGGAGAAGAAGGAGCAGAAGAAGAAGAAGGAGGAAGAGAAGAAGGAGCAGAAGAAGGAGGAGGAGAAGAAGGAGCAGAAGATGGAGGAGGAGGAGAAGAAGAAGAAGCAGAATAAGAAGGAGCAGAAGATGGAGGAGGAGGAGGAGGAGAAGAAGGAGAATATTTTTGATTTTTACAATCACACTTTATTTACAAATCACAGGACATTATGAGCTGCTCATTTTACCCGACCACAGACTTATCTATTTATAAATCCACACCATAAACACACATTCATACATACACACAAATCAATCAATCAATAGATAGATACTCCGTCAGTTGTTCAAAACACTGGTAAAAAGTAGAGAGAAGAAGGAGAAGGAGAAGATGATGAAGATGCAGTTACCCCGTCTCAGTGAAATTCAGGCTGTAGGTGGCGCCGGAGCGTCCTGCTGGATGACCAGTGATGTTCAGGTCACACGTCACCGTGTCCAAGTAGTCACTGACACACGCCGATCCATCCACTCCAACATGAAACGCTGGATGAGCAAACGACGAGGAAGTGACACCATGTGTGTTCAACACGATACATGAGGCTGAGAGTCAATAACGCAGAGGTGAAGGAAGCGCTCAGATCCCTTCCACGAGCACAACTGACCGTTAGTTACGATATATTTGACTGATATTTTTACAGCTGTACTCGGGTAGTTTAATCTCCAAGAGAGGGATCACGTGATAAATCTGGAGAAATGATTTAAAAAAGTGTTCAAGAGTTATTTTACATGAAACTAAAACTGCCAACCAGTAACTGCTTTTTAAAGGTTGGAGCCCATGTATTGTATTTTATAAATGTCATTTTTATTGAAATCTAAATCATCTATAATCACACACACATACACACCAACATGTACACATAGAAAACTGAATGTATGTGTGTATATGTTTGTAACTTTTAAGTAAAAACAGCATCTCCAGCTGTCAGATCAATGAAAGAGTAAATTTCTTCTCAAACGCGGAGTAATAGAAGTATTACCTGACGTCAAATGGTTAATCAAAGTACCTAAAATATTGTACTTGAGTTAATATAAAGAGTTAATAGTATGACTCAAACGTTAATCGTAGATAACAAACGGATAATATGATAATGAGACGTGGGAGACACTGTGGGAGTCGAGAGGGAAATTATATCTTATCTATCTCAATAAATTATGCTAAATAGGGGAGAATTAAAAACCCCCCACCAGGACAGGAGAAGTTGGGTGCGTCCGGTAAAGTGAGCCGTACCTGTGATGCAGCTGGTCACCGTGACGACGCCGAAGCAACACATGAACAGGAGCTGCAGACCCGTCATGATTCACATGGATGAGAGGATCACACTCTGGATACGGAGAGAGAAATCAATCAATCAATCAAGGGATCAGTTCAGTCGTCCTGGCAGGAAAACACCACAAATGTAGAAATAACATCAAAGTTACACGATTTGAAGAGGAGAAGAAGAAGATGAGGGCTGTGATGAGCTGAACGGGAAAGTGCTGCTACCTCGGAGGACGACTCAGATGGTGAATGACAGATGGAACTGAGGTTGAACTTATCAGTGTTGGATCACAGGAAGTCAGTTCACGTCACCTTCTTTTTTTTCCCCTCTTCGTTTACCTTTTTGGTTTTTGGCATGTGATCATGCATGTGAACAACTTTGTCAATACATTTTTTTTTTTTTTTAGATCAAAAGGCCTTCCTCAGTAGGTGTTTTCATATCTATCTATATATATATCTATCGATCTCTATCTATAAGAAGTGGTCGTTGTCATGGTGATGTCACCCACTGGTCTTGGGGGTGTTTACATAAAGACCACCACGTCTCCTGTCCAGGTATTAATGGCTCATTCTCAGGGAAAAAAACTGTTTTAGGGGAATTTACGCTAATGAAAACAGTTATGAATGTTAATTTCCATTTCTTCTAATAAATCCCCATACTCCTACACACTTTTTTAAAGTCAATGCTGATGTTTTCCTCCCGATCACCAAACCTCATTTTATATATATAAAAAAGGGGCACCACAAGGTTCTGTGCTTGGTCCACTGTTAATCACAATCTACATAATATGATTTCATCCAATATAGACTTAAAATTAAAATAAAAAGACAAACGCACATGGATCTTCACCACGTCACGCCACGTTCTGAAAGATGATAAAATGTGTTTTAGTTGCATACGCATAACGGTCCTGAAAATGAAGAACTCAATCTCAGTATCTGTGAGTCTGGTTAGATACCATCACGTCTTACGCTGTTCTCTCGTACTGGTTATTCTTCTCTAAAACATCGTGACGCATTTCATCGCTGCACCTGTTTTTATCACAGGAGATGTCGTCACTGTGAAGTACGTGAAAAGAAAAAGCAGGCTGGTACTGCAACCAGAAGGGAACTATATGTTAATCAAAAGTTAAGTAAAACCACCACCGGACCTGATCTCAGGCCTGTTGGAAGTCTAGTCACGTCTTGGGCAAACACTTGGGAAGACTCTCATCCCATCAGCTGAATTTAAACTGTATTCTTATTTCGCCTGCTGTACTCGACTGTAAAAGAGACTCCTTTAAATAAAAGTTATAAAAAGGTGGAGTTCCATCAAATAAACGTTTTTTTGGGGGGGTGAAGGACTTAACGAGCCACGCTGCAGTCTCTTCATTGTTCAAATGCTAAAACACACAACATAGTACAAAATGAATAAAATGTCTTTCAGGTCTCTGCTGACCATTCAAACTGTATTTGAACACTGTGTTATTGCAGTATTTTTACACAACGCTCAAAGCCCAATGCTAATACGTTCCCTCCGCTGCAGCAAGCTCTGCTTATTGTTTCATAACTTGGATAGAAGGTCAATGGTAACAGTGGTTGCAGAGACGATGCATGCACAAGTAAAGCATATTATCAGAAATCTTGATAAGCGTGTTTGTGCTGATTTGTACTCCGGCACGTACCGGTTAGTCCTACAGGCAGCACGCCATTCTGAGCTAATCTTTTGCTCAATTTGTTCCTTTCACTCGACTGTAAAAGAACGGACAACAAACAGCTGATTCGTGAAGTTTGAAATGAGGAACCCATGTGTTCATTTGGACAATCCTGAAAAACTCAAAAACATGTCAAACTAGGGATGTAAACGTTGCATCGTAGACCATCGATCACCAGGGAGCAGAAATGTCTCACAATTTCAGTAAATATCACAATATGAAACAAGACAACACTACTCACCCGTCCTAAGTGGTTCCTTCTCCGGTCTGACCTCCAGCAAACAGCTGATATCTTAGCATTTTGATTTGATACTTTTTATTTTTTTTCTTTTTCATTCTTAAAACGATCAATTCAAAACCAAAATGTATTATTAAATTGGCACAATCTAGTCTCCATACACGTGATCCCTGTTTGTCTTTCCAACTCGTTGAATGTCTTTTAAAAGAAAAGCACAAAACACACAATAAAAACAAAGAACCCTGACTATATATACACATACAGTAGAAAGTGCACAAATAAACCATTTCACGTTAAAGCAAATGCTTCCAGTTCTCAAGTGTATTTTCTGGTCAACAATCACATCTTTTAAAATCCGTGTCCCAAAGATTGTGATCGTCACTGTGTTTCGTGGACTTCCTTCTCCGAGTCTTCTTGGATGGTGCTGCGTATCATCCACTGCTTGACGTAGTAAGAATTTGAGCTTTTGTGCTGAAATAAATCAGAGTCCATCTGCTCTGTTGTGTCCGTGTCTAAGGCTCCGGGGCTGCTGCACTCCCCGAACCCGCTGTCGATGGTGTCCAAGTCCACGTGAGGGTAGCCGTCCTCCGACTGCTCGTTGGAGGCGAACGAGTCCAGCGACGCCCTCTCCGGTTCGTCGCGCAGCACGCGTGGCTCAAAGTTTAGATTTTCTGCTGACAAGTTGTCCAGTATTTGGTGTTCATGTTCCGGAGATATCCCACTCTGCCTCTGAGGTTCCTCTGAATCGTAGCCGGCGTGTCCTCCGTCGTCCCCCTCAGACGAGCCGAGGCCTTCTACGTCTCGGTAACTCCGGAGGACGTTGGAGGAGCTCGGCGACGCCGCTTCCTCCTCGAGCTCTTCCTCTCCGGACAGCGTGACGGTGAGGATGGAGACGTGTCCGGCGGAGCGTCCGGTGCCCTGGGAGCTGGAGTCGCCGTGAGGCTGCGGCGCGTGGAGGAGAGGCGCGCCTTGTTTCAGCTCGTTGTCCTCGCTGTAGCTCTGGCTCTCGCCGCTCCACTGAAGGACGCCGTGCGGCTTCTCGCTCGCCGTCGAGTCGACGTAGTCGTACTCGGTGAATACGGCGTTCACCCACTCCTGCAACACATGGAAAAACATTCATTTGGAATATCGGGTCTGAATCCATGGCAACGCTGGTCAATAAAGAGAGTTGGATGAGACCAGTGAAAGCTGTACAGTTAATAGCATGAAGACAGGAAGCAGGAAGGAACCGTTTAATAGGCATGCATCTAGCAAAGACCACAACTTGTCATTTCCACAACAACAAGACGCACAGAATGACATCATCAGTGAGCTTTGGAAGAGAAGAGAAGAACTCTCGGCTAAAAAGCAAATGACAAAGTAAAGGAAATGAAGTGCACACGGATATCATTAAAAGGACTCACATTCAGTCTGCATTCACACACATTCACACGCTGAAGGCTCAGCCTTCACGGGCAATTTGGGGTTCAGTATCTTGCCCAATGACAATTCGCCATGCGGGCTGGAGGAGCCGGGATTCGAACCACATCAGGTCCATAGTACATGACACCAAAATCTAGGAATTTAAACCTTCGGGTGCCTGAAGTTCAATGTCTGTCTGAACTTTTTGTCTTGTCGATATTTCACAAATAACAATAAAATGTTCTAAGTTTGCATTGAACAGTTTTTTTAAGTTGAAACGAGATGATTTTCTGAGTCTGGCATTCGTTAGGATCCACTCCACAATATAAACGGTAGGTTTTATACCTGATTAATTAGTAAAACTGTGTGTATTTTAACTTTTATTGAAGTACATTGTGTGATATGACTCTCCTCACACGCTGCTGATGTGTGTAAACCTTGCAGGGCCTCCATTCAGCACGGCGATGGCCAGATAAGCATGAATCAGTTTCCTTAATGCGAAGGCCACCACATCCTGAGGTACAGAGCTCCTCGGCATCACTGAATCATCTGTGATCTGCTGAGAGAGCGCTCGCAGTCTGCACCACAAGAGTGAGATAGCGCAGCGAAACTAGAACAATGACTTCTGACAGAGCCGGCTCAGGTCGCCGTGGCGATGGCGAGGATGCGATATAGTGTACGCATGCAGCAGATGCCGTGTCTGCGAAGTCATGAGAATTAGACTCGATGACCTTCACCTCTCACACAGCGCCGCGTTTCGCTCTCACACCGCATTTACAACGATAAAACACGTGAGTTAAATCCAGTTCGATGAATTTGAAAGATATATTCACACTATCTTTTATAATTAACCACTCTTTATGATGAGGAGCGGGTGATAATTAAACATATTAAGGACTAAACACGGGGCACGAAACCACATATCTGTCGCCAACGTATAAAAATAGTTTGACAGATAAAAAAAAATCAAATGTAACAAAAACTGTAGATTACTTTAAATACTTTGGACCTCTTTTATGCTCTCAAGTCCACTAATTAGGTCTTTAAAACACGCCACAAATGTTCTCTACGTCAACATAAACTAATCATTTTGTCACTTTTTGACATAATGTGCCTTTGTGCCAAAGATATTATACCTCATCATATTCACACTTTGAATTAAATGTTCACCGAGTGTCTTTTTATTGTTGGAAACTAACAAACATTTTGAATTGAATCTAATTATATCACAGGAATCGCTCCTCATTAAGTTCAGCACATTCAGCATCGTGAATGAAAGGAGGACCGCTGTGCTAAATAAAGAACTATTTCATTTTCTCTTAAAGCAGGATCCCTTTGGTATTTGGAGCAGTGGCGCCCTCTGCTGACCAATGTCTGTAACTGCACACAGTTGAGCATTTGTGTGTTTAATACAGTTTTTAAACAACAAAACTCTGAAGATCAATCATAAATAAGTAAGTGGCGGCATTTATTGTTCTTTAAACTAAGATGCAACTGATGACGACGACATTGGGAGAAGTTAAATCTGTTACCTAATATAAGACAGCGACACACATCTATGACTGAAGTTGGTGAAAAGAGCAATTAGTTTGTTTCCTGTTTCAACTCTTTAACAACCGTCTAATTAGCTGCAGATAATATTTAATATGCAGGAATCTTCTAAAACGCAATGTATGAACTCATAGAAAAAGAATCCCTCTCAACCATCACTTGTGATACGTTAGAAGAGGGTGGAGACGTCTGTGGGCCTTTGGGTCCCACATGGCGGTGAAACCACGAGCCAGTAACGGCATGCAGGGTGTGCCGCCGCTTTGTCACGCCCCCCGAGGCCCCTGATACCGAAGCACACGCCCCCCGAGGCCCCTGATATTGAAGCACACGCCCCCCGAGGCCCCTGATACCGAAGCACACGCACCCTGAGGCCCCTGATACCGAAGCACACGCCCCCCGAGGCCCCTGATACCGAGGACACGCCCCCCGAGGCCCCCGATATTGAAGCACTCGCCCCCCGAGGCCCCCGATATTGAAGCACACGCCCCCCGAGGCCCCTGATATTGAAGCACACGCCCCCCGAGGCCCCTGATACCGAAGCACACGCACCCCGAGGCCCCTGATACCAAAGCACACGCCCCCCGAGGCCCCTGATACCGAGGACACGCCCCCCGAGGCCCCCGATATTGAAGCACACGCCCCCCGAGGCCCCTGATATTGAAGCACACGCCCCCCGAGGCCCCTGATATTGAAGCACACGCCCCCCGAGGCCCCTGATACCGAGGACACGCCCCCCCGAGGCCCCTGATACCGAAGCACAGGCCCCCCCGGCCCCTGATATTGAAGCACACGCCCCCGAGGCCCCTGATACTGAAGCACACGCCCCCCGAGGCCCCTGATACTGAAGCACACGCCCCCCGAGGCCCCTGATACCAAAGCACACGCACCCCGAGGCCCCTGATACCAAAGCACACGCCCCCCGAGGTCCCTGATACCGAAGCACACGCACCCCGAGGCCCCTGATACCGAAGCACACGCCCCCCGAGGCCCCTGATACCAAAGCACACGCCCCCCGAGGCCCCTGATACCGAGGACACGCCCCCCGAGGCCCCCGATATTGAAGCACACGCCCCCCGAGGCCCCTGATATTGAAGCACACGCCCCCGAGGCCCCTGATATTGAAGCACACGCCCCCCGAGGCCCCTGATACCGAGGACACGCCCCCCCGAGGCCCCTGATACCTAAGCACACGCCCCCCCCGGCCCCTGATATTGAAGCACACGCCCCCGAGGCCCCTGATACTGAAGCACACGCCCCCGAGGCCCCTGATACTGAAGCACACGCCCCCCGAGGCCCCTGATACCAAAGCACACGCACCCCGAGGCCCCTGATACCAAAGCACACGCCCCCCGAGGTCCCTGATACCGAAGCACACGCACCCCGAGGCCCCTGATACCAAAGCACACGCCCCCCGAGGCCCCTGATACCGAGGACACGCCCCCCGAGGCCCCGATATTGAAGCACACGCCCCCCGAGGCCCCTGATATTGAAGCACACGCCCCCCGAGGCCCCTGATACCGAAGCACACGCACCCCGAGGCCCCTGATACCAAAGCACACGCCCCCCGAGGCCCCTGATACCGAGGACACGCCCCCCGAGGCCCCCGATATTGAAGCACACGCCCCCCGAGGCCCCTGATATTGAAGCACACGCCCCCCGAGGCCCCTGATACCGAAGCACACGCCCCCCCCGGCCCCTGATATTGAAGCACACGCCCCCGAGGCCCCTGATACTGAAGCACACGCCCCCCGAGGCCCCTGATACTGAAGCACACGCCACCCCGAGGCCCCTGATACTGAAGCACACGCCCCCCGAGGCCCCTGATACTGAAGCACACGCCCCCGAGGCCCCTGATACTGAAGCACACGCCCCCCCAGGCCCCTGATACTGAAGCACACGCCACCCCGAGGCCCCTGATACTAGGGTTGGGCGGTATGAGCAAAATCTTATATCACGGTATGAATAATTTCATATCACGGTAACGGTATATATCACGGTATAGTTTCCCCCCTGTAAATTCAATTAATGGCTTAAAAATAACCATACTTTCGCATTTGATCATTTTCCTCTTTTATTTTAATTTTCTCACAGCAGCATAACATTATTTTAAAGAAAATATAATAATATAATAAACAATAAGCCACAAAGACGGTGCAAATGTCTGGTTAACATTTGAACTCCAGCTTTAACTGTGTGTGCAAATGTAAACACAGAGCTCCAACTTAATAAGAAATAAAAATAACAAATGAGAAAAAGTATGCGTCGTGATGGCCTCCGTTATCTCCCTCCATCGATGTGATTTATTGTCATACGGGGTGCCATCGGCGAAAGACTCATAATACTGCTTCGCATGTTTTATCTTTAAGTGGTGGAAGAGGTTACCGGTGTTTCCACCTGCAGCAGCAACAGTCGCGCGACACTCTTTGCAGAGTATCGCTTTTTGTTCGTTGTCGGATTTTCTAAATCCGAAAAAGTTCCAACAGACGTAGCGCCCTTTTTCGGAACGAGTTGGGTGGGTCGCGCTGCCTCCGTTTCCTCGTGACGTTCACTCTCCACCTCCGCCATGATTGTTATTACTCAGGTAAAGCTGTTTCTTCTTCGTCGTGCTCATGCAACCACGCAAGCAGTCTGCTGCAATGCCCGCAGTGCCCCGTGTGTCGAGGCGGTGTAATTACAGTAACTCAGAGCGATGCCGCAGACATCTGCGCTTTCTCCGGTATAAACGGTATTGCAAAATCTCTACCGGTGGACACTTTTATACCGTCACACGGTATAATACCGTCATACCGCCCAACCCTACCTGATACTGAAGCACACGCCCCCCAAGGCCCCTGATACCGAAACACACACCACCCCGAGGCCCCTGATACCGAAGCACACGCCCCCCAAGGCCCCTGATACCGAAGCAAACGCCCCCCGAGGCCCCTGATATTGAAGCACACGCCCCCCGAGGCCCCTGATACCGAAGCAAACGCCCCCCGAGGCCCCTGATATTGAAGCACACGCCCCCCGAGGCCCCTGATACCGAGGGACACACCCCCTTCAGCTCTGTCGGATACAAAGCGGCCGTATTTGCTGGATGAGAACGGGTTGTCTTCTCTATCTCCACTGCTGTGGAGATCCCACCGTGACCCCTCGATATGCTGCGATCGCACCGTTTATACTGAACTCTGGTTTGGCGCCGGCAGCAGTGTGACTCGTTAAATGGGCGTGGAAATGACGCAGAATGTGAAATCCAGCTCCTTTGAATTTGACCTCTCTTAGTTTACATTTAGCCGACGCTTTTATCCAAAGCGACTTTTTGAACATTTGAGATTCACTGTATCGTTTTGGACATGATTCAGGTTTCTTTTGTCATGCAAAAGTAAAATAATACTGATCTCTCAATCAGCCTAAACAATTGAAAAATGAGTGTATTTCATTTAAAACACCAAATTGGTGTGCGCATGTTTGTCAAAAAAAAAAAGTAGAATTTACATGAGGGGAAAATGTTAAAAACGTGATGGAAAAGATAAATCAGAAAAACCAGCAAGTTGATTAAAAAGTGTAAACCACATCATTATCATGCTGTGCCCCATGCAAGTGAAGCTTTTCTTTTTTTAAGCCCGACACAATGACGCATCAAAGATGTGTATCAGGGGTATTTTCCACCGGGGTGGAACAGGTCATACACACATATCTACCCACAGCTTGAAAAAGCTCTCTTGAAGCCCCTGCACACATCAAGGAGGCCCTTAAATGTGAAGCCGGGGGAAAGTCCCATCAAGCGGGTCCAGATGTGCCGAAAGTCCCCTCTAGGGCAACACCTGCTGGGGAATTTGGAAATTACATGCAAAGCCCAACGTTTGTTTTGGTTTCCCTTACCTTAAAGTTCCCTTCGTATTTGTGGTTGAGGGGCTTGAAGAACTCATCCGCTCTGGGGATGTACATGATCCGCCGGTATCTTTTCAGCAGCAACCTGAAACAAATATGAAAATGATCTCAGAAAAATAAGGCAAAATAAAAATTAAAAAAAACATCTATAATTCAACTGTGCTGTGTCACTTCTGATGAGGCGATTTCCTTTTCGTGAGCTTTCTAACTCAGAATGATGCTGACAGCACAAAAGGGCTTTCGTGTTGATGATTAAACAGTACAAATCTGCAGTGGACTAAACTTTGTAATTCATTTTTATGGTTTATTCAGTTCAAAAACCGTCCACATAAGCCACCATGATGGGACAATGATGTGCTACTTTGCAGGGATAGTTTTGAATCTCGTTCCTGATCCCCTCTGTTTAAGCTTCATCAATAACTATAGCTGTCCTGAAATGGAACAGAGATTGATAGATAGATAGACTGACAGATGAAACACAGCCTACTTTAACCTTTCACCCCCATACAGTGTCTGGGTGTTATGCACCTCCGTTTCGTCGCCACATTTTCCACCACGACACGATTTGACTGACATTTGATCCGAGGAGCCTGCTTCGACTCTCAGTCTCACACACAGTCTATTCAGGGTCACCAGCAGTTAAAACAGCTGAATTCTTATTGTTGTGTTCGTCTGGTATGGTGGTGTGATTGTGGCAAACAAAAACAAGGGGATTAGGGTTGTTAGAAGACAGGGGAGACATTTTAGTTCCCACTTATGTTACGACCCAGCTCGTCACAGGGGAACAGACGTAACACAAAACCAGGTGGGCGTTTTAAGCCATTTTTATTTTGCAGGGAAATGGAACGTAAACAAAATACAGAAAAACAAAATCGTGCAGCATTATTTCTGTATTCAGAAAGGTTCCATCTCTAATGACAGCGAACATCCTCTCTGCTCAGAAATGGAGATCATCCCTCCTGGAAAACACTGCAGAGCACCTCCGGTAAAGAAAATGATTCACTGGATCTTTCTTGATCAATATAACAAACAAACAGCACTCATATGGCACCATGCAGTGATGTCAGCTGCATTAGTTGCATCCATTCCTACACATTTATCACTATATTACTGATATTCTTTTTTTTAATTATTATTATTTCAATTAAAGGCTGATGGGTTGTAATGCTTATTATTTCTATTGTGTTGTTTATTATCTTTAATGGTGAGGTATAGAGACATTTCCTGGATGGGTGGGAAGATATGAGTGTATTCTATTGTGTTCAACAGCCCTAAAATAAATCCTTGCTTCATGAATCTTATAGTCTTTTTGTTGAGAGGTGGAGATGAAACTTTACGGCCGTGTTGGAGCATGCAGTTTGTGGTGCCGTTAAACGCAGACGTGTTTCTCGTATGTTGTCATAAAAGGAGTGGATACGAAGCCAGCCGTTTAAACACAAGCTGAAAATCTTCATGAAGGATGGGAGGAGTTTTAAAGTACATTTTTAATGAGTCGCTCATGTAAGCAGTGCGGATCATGTAAAGTGTCCTTTAACGTAGCTTCTTCTCTTGTTAATAAGTGAGGTGTTCTGGCACCGATGCTCTGCATGACTTCCTATGCCTGCGAGCCATTTCAGTGCTTCTTAGCGCCGCTGCACGTACAGTGCAGCAGTGGTTTCTCTACATGTGGGAGGCGATGCCAGGAAAGTGTCGATCGAAGCAGCGAGAAAGCTTTTGTTAATCATTTACTGGAAGTCAAAGAGCTGCTGACCTTAAGGCTGAATTCGCTTTCTTTCACTTTGCCGACTTCTTTTTCTGTGCACTGAATGCAGACTTAGTTACACGTAACCTTGCACATTTTAATTCTATAATAATAATCGTTCCATTTATGCAAACTTCTCCTGAAGCTAGTATTAATCACCGAACAGCGAGGATTGTTTGAAAACAGTGAGGCGTTTGAGGTTGACAAAACTCACTGTATTTCGCAAATTATGGAAAAGTGGACCATTGAGAATTATTAATCGCAAGAAATGTTTTTACGGTTCTGCTGGTGACTCCAACAGCTCCAAGGTTTAAGGCTCAAATCCAACTGGAACCACACATGCTTCTAAAAAGGTCAAGATACCTTGAACGGTGTCAAATACTCGATACTCAAACCCCTGTTTTCAGTACTCACGTTCTCTTATGGAAACCAATCCACAGGAGGAGAGCCAACAGGACAACGGGGACGGTGGCGGTGATGATGATGGGGACGGAGGTGGAGGGGGAGATGCACCACTCAAGTGCGGTTATGCCTGAAAAAAGGAGACACGATGTATAAGACCGACAGAAAAGATACGACTATTGATTCATAAAAGCGATGCAGAAGCACATTCATGCATGATGGTTTGAAGCATGTAAACACAACACGGCTGGAAGGTGAAACGCTCTTCTACCTTCACAAGTGGTCCACTCTGCAGAGGGGCTCCACTCGCTCCAAGGACCCTTATAGACCTCCTGCGGACACATTTGTGCCTGGACATCCACAGTATAGACGGCGTGTGGCTGCAGCATTTTATGGTCAAACAGAGTGTACTTTTCTTGTACTAAGAGGGAAAGAGCTGGTTTCTGTGAGAAAGGAGTAAAAGAAAACCACTTTAGATGGGGGTCGTCAGTAGAGACAAAGACTGAGAACACTGCAGAAGGCCTTCAGGCTCACATTTTACCTTTGAAGAGTCTTTGCTCACTCTTACTCGCACCCTGTACGTGAGACAGTCGTCTTGGTTGTCGTGGTCCCATGTGACTTTGTAGAAACTGTCAGCGTTTGTCACTTGAACATCGACAGGAGGAGCAGCTTTCACTGCGAAGCCCCAAAAAAAAGCATATTATGAAAGTGAAAATGCACGTATGCCAACAATGCTCTACACCGCGACAGGCAGTTGAATGTTATTTTTGAGCTTTTGTTTTTCATCCGGGGGGGGGGGGGGGTAAAGCAGGTGCTTGGGTGTTTGCTGCCAACCGACGATTTGGGCATGCTTGGAAAGTTGCCAGCATGATTCTTGTCATCTCTGAATATTTCAGACAAAACCAAAAATGACTTCACGTGTTGTAACGTGATGGCTGTGCTCGACGAGAGGGAAAGTGTTTTGACAAGCTTCTAAATAATTTCAATGTTTCCAATCAGTTATTTTTACATTTATTTCAAGGTCTCTAAAAGGTCATCAGGGAGGTAACGGCTAACTGTGACCTTTATTCATCCGTTATCTTTGCATCTGTTCTGCAGAAATGACGAGTGCTCGGTGAAGTCAAATAACACAGCTGTTATCAGTTTAACTCACCTACGTAACTCAGGGCCCATCTGGGTGACTCACTGGCACTCGCTGGATCTCCCTGCTGAGTGGTGACTGTCGTAGTGCACATAGTTTCAACGGACGCGACTTCATAAAGACTATCCGGATACATTACGCACCAGGATAGAGGAGGTTTGACCTCACAGCTGCCATTCACGCCAAGTCTTTCATCACTGCAATCAGATAGAACACGCAGAATACAGATTCATCTGATAATACTAGTTCCTAAAAAAATAAGTTAAAAAGTCGGAAAATAGTGAAACATGACCGTTATAATTTTCCACAGCCCAAAATGTTGTTTTCAAATTGATTGTTATTTCAATTACCACGCTAAAAATAATCCAGTTTCGATCATTAAAACCTCATCAAATAATTCAAATATAGATAAAACTTTACTTAACACAGTTTGTCCACCAGTGAGCACAATTAGCTTGAACAACCCCATTTAAGTCGTGTATTTCATACTAAATGTTAAAATAAACGACAATAAACAGCATTTTTAAACTCTGGAACATCGATCATCAACAGGCCTCGACTCCTTACATCAAATGACAATTAAACATGAGATCGATTTCACATTATGGCACCAGTGAAGGACGTGTTTACGTAAATCATTCGGATAGAAACTTCTGAAAAGACCCCCGTGGGGGATCACGGATCAGCAGCCATAAATAACAGCGAGCAGAGCTACGACACCAAGCTTAGTAACAAGGCTTTTACCGGCACATGACACTGACGACGACGGGATGTGTCGGCACGCCGCCCGAGCAGGAACAGTTCAGCGAAATATTGTAGTCCGTCGAGCAGGTGACGTTACACAAAGACTCCACTGCAGCAGAAAAAGAGGAGTGTTAGTTATCATATTATTTTATTTAAAACCAACGCTCTACCAAAGTCTGACCCTTTGAATTCTGTGTTTACCAAACCGATCTCTCTAAATTTAAGGAAATCCTTTTTCAAGGACAACTTGGTCAAGGTCACAAGACAAACACAACAGTGTAGTAAAATTCAAAGTTCACCTTAAACGGAGTACATTAAAGTGGGGGAATTACCTCCAGAAGTTTGTATCACAACAAGGAAAACACACCGATGAGCCAACTTACCGCCATGAAGGAACAAAGTGAGCTCCCACAGCAACAATAAGACCACAGGTTTGAGAGCCATGGGGTCGACCCTCTGTGATCGGCTGCTGATCAGACAGGAGGACACGCAGACGCTGAAACTAAATACAGACACTCGTCAATAATCTAATATATTCATAGCAGTCACAATGTACGGAAATAGCAGCAGCCAGAAAAAAGGTAATGAAACAAACAAAGTATCTCTGAAACCAGCTAAACATCTTAAAAATATTTTTCCTTTTAAGATATTCTGATCTCATTCTACATAAATTGAAATCATCTTACCTTCTTTTAAATATAAACTTCTGCCACTTGATCAGTCAACAAGCTAACGGAGTCACTAACGCTCTGACGTCTGTGTGAGAATGTTTAGTGGAACAATGTTCTGGGTGTCACTGCGAAGGCAGCAGCAGCATCATCATCATCATCATCAGTGGCGTGACTAAGGATGTGGTTTCAGCCCCTTTGAGCGGTGTCTGTGTGGTGCCTTCCCACCACATCCACACTGCTGCTATGAATACGCAATCATTAACCAGGGAGCCAAAAAAGTCAACAGGAAACTGAAATTATCTCTTACAAAATCCTTTAGTCATCATCTGTTTCACCGACATGAAAGGAAGACAAGTGATAGTAATGCAAATAAAAAAATAACAGTTTTATTTTTAGGAGGAGTGATAAATCAACTGTGAGGGAATGACAGAAATACACGCTGATGTTTTCTTCTTCTCTGAGCAGGAATTATCGCAACTCCTTGCTCATATAATTTACAAAAACATGCACTCAAAACCCAGTGAATACGTGTTTCAGTACCGAGATGATTCTAAACACTGACACCAGAGAGGCTTTCAAAAGACCCTTATCGTTCACCACCCACGTGTCTGCACAAACAGAAGTCTTCAGTGGTTTCTACCTGAGTGTGTAGACCTGCTGAATGAGTCAGAATCCTGCTGTGGAGCCCCTCAGAGCCAACCATTCTAACTTAAATCAGCTCTAAATGTTATTAACCGAGAGCACGGTGAGCTATATGTACACCTTCTCCACCGTGTGTAAGCTGTAGAACATGTCAACTAAATTATGCATTCAAAAGTGAAATAACACCATTTATTTTGTACAACGGTGGGCCTTTGTGGTGTACAAATCGCCAAATAGGTGTGAAGATACGAGTCATAGCCAAATGTCACTCCACCATATGAAACGTAACAGTGAATACTTTAGCGAAGGTTTTCCTGTCATTGCTCTTGTGCAACAACTTTTCTTAATTTGCACAGTCTGCATACTGAATGTACAGGAAACCGTTTTGTACCTTTTGTTTTCTATCGTTTTCGTTTTGTACTTTTATTTTTTTATTTTTTTATCTTGTGCACCTGACTGCAAATCCAGATTCCCACCTGGGATCATAAAACGAGAACTTAACGGAAGGCAATGACCGTAAACCTCGGGCTGATCTCCGGGCGCTGCACTGCGGAGGCAGCAATAACTAGTCAATTACATTGATTAGTTGTTTGCTGATGTTATTATGGCCCTGCTGCGCTGTGGCTGCTGGTTAACAGTGGGTTAAAGGGAGCAGCATACATTTCCTATTGAGGATTATTACAGAATAGCTTAATGTCACATCTGTAGTGTTGCATTTCATCATAAGGGGCCGATAGGGTTGTCTGTCTGCTGCTCTGTTATTATAGGCTCAAACCTATAGAGCCTTAAGTCAAATCCAGTGGTCTGAAAAGCCCAATTGTTCCCTCGGAAGGTTAAAAGCATACAGCATATATCATCAATGTTGTACAAACACTTGACTGCCACTAGAGGTCATTGTAAATGAGGGGAATGTGTCATTTACAGTCCTTCTCAATTGTTTTGATGCACATCTTCCAACTATTGAAAACACTGTGAATGCAATTGTCATGTTTTCTGGTTTTCAACAGTCTTTTTTTTAACTTTTTAACAGACCTACCACCTGTAGCGGAAAGCATTAGTTCGAACACAAGTGCAGATTTCACCCGACGTTGTCTGGTTTATGTTGTGTTGGCTCGTCATCTGTTCTCAAAACTCATCCTGGACTGAAACCTGTACTGAAACCGACATTTAGGAGCATGATGTGAAGTAGATCCATCAGAGGGGACGTTTCAATTGCATGTCATTTTCACCACCACCATTATTACAGATGTCTCTCACATTGTCTGCAAACCAATAGTGTGCAGTCATACATCCAAACATTTTAATGCTAGTGACAATAATATTATATAGATCATTATCTATTTAAAGGGTTTATCAGAGATCCTACTAGCGGTTTTTTAGTTGTGATTGAAATGTTAGAAGCTTTAAACATTAGATATGTTTTCCTCTTGCACCTCTTTGGTGTGCTTTGGTAAAAGCTCACCACATACAACAATGTCCTTGTCGTGGTCACAGTGTTGTGTGCAAAGCTGTTAAATGCAGAATTAACTCTGTTTTATAGCACAATGGTAATACATGATCACGGATGCATTAACTACAAACTAGAGTCATTTAGAGTATCAAGCTCTTGGAAAAGAAAAGAAAATGTCTTGTGTGGGTGATAATCTACTCTCTTCTTGAGATTGCAATCCTCTTCTCACGCATTTCCCACTAGCAGCTTACTCCTCTTTCACCACAGAGCCGGTGACGCTGAATTGACTACGTCTGCAGACTGATGGAGGTGCTGCTGTTTCGAGGCACAGAGAGAATGTTTGTGAACCAGAGACAGGGAGAAACTGTGTCTTTGCATTAAGGGGAAGTAGGACAACAGCCTTTGTGTAAAAACTGGATGTCGAGCAGTGAATAATTCCACCTTCAGTGGAAGGAGGTCAGGCATCACTCATTCGATTCAACAGCTGTAGGATTCAAGATTTTTATCATCATGTACTTGGTAGCATTTCCTGCATTCTTTACCAGCAATGAAACTCTTAGTCAACTTTTGAAAAGCAACAGTAAAAGTACAGGAATCACTAATAAAATAGAATAAAGTAGGAATAAAATAACACTACAATTAAGAGTATACACTGTAAAGGATAAAACTATAACATATAAATAAATACGTTCAGTGCAATAGTGCACTTAAAAAAAAAGCAGCAACAAATCTGCTTACCACATAAAAATGTCTAAGTGTATTATATTATGTAGTTTTGGTGGCTTTGCAAAGGTGCATTCAATGACTGGGGGAATCTTCAGGATTTCTTTGCAAGTCCACCAAGAGAGAAGCAGCATTACTACTGGCGTTCAAAATAAATAAATAACTAATAAATCGGCTGGGACACGGATCTAATTCCAGTGACAGGAACACACAGCCCGGTGTAAACACATCCAAGCATGTAGCCTGTAGCTAACAACAACCAAGCTTACTCACTGGGGAACTCCTGTCGTTTCGTTTTCACATCTCTCTCAAATTCTGAACCAGTCGTGACTCACTTCAACCCTGCACAGTCCTCTCTCGTGTTTAACGGGAACCGGTCTCACTTCATTTTGAGTTTTTCATCCAACCTGAAATTACTCCGGTCTCTCTCTCTCTCTCTCTCTCGGGTCACTAACTACGAGTCCACTACAGTTATTGTATATATATTGTACAACAACTTCCTCTGTAGCGCCAAACGGCTGCGCTTTTAAATGAGGGGGTCAAATTACCTTTGGCTAGCTTGACAAACTTCAAGCTAGCCAACGGTTTTGCACCGTTAGCTAATGGTTGTTTTTAACCGTTAGCTAGCTAGTTTTGTCCACCGGCTAACTACTGATGTTAAACGTAGCAACTTTTTTTTCTCCAAACACACATAATTTGCGTAACATTTAAAAATATTATAGTTTTAAAGAGATAATACGTCACACGGCTCAGCAACTAGACGACGCCTTCTACGGGATTTAGCCGGCCCGGGAGACATGACAGGAGACGACGCCGCCGGTCCCCTAACCAATCAACGCTGGTCGTCCCACGACTACCAGCGATGATTGGTCGATCGCGATTTGACGTCATCCGGAAATAATCCAAGCTATTAGCCTACTCATTCTCAATATTTTTTATATACTATTTATTTGATATGGTGTGTTATACTGGAACTTTTTATCCCCATATTTTTTTCTCAATGTATTGTACAAAGTGGATCTTATGTGGAGTACATGTTTGTTCTGCTGTATATGTGAAATTATTAAATAAAGTTTGCAAAGAAAAAACATTTAAAAGAATCAAACATGCTAGTCCAACTCTATCTATTTATAGAAGATTAATATGATTAATATATATATATTAATATTGATTTTATATTATGTTATACTGGAACAGATTTATTAATTTTCTTTTTTTCTCAATGTATTGTCAAAAGTAAATCTGATCTAGATCAGCCGTCGGGCTAGCATCAACGTGATCCAAGCCCGACATTAGTGTGACTTGCAGGCTTTGCAGACATGTGACAGAAACGACACAAGAAGCACATAAAGTAGGATTTTAAATGGAGAAGTCATAGGCTACTCACTGTGTTAGGTCGATGACACAGTGTTCCCCTGACTGAAGTCCTGGTTACTCAGAACGAGGAACTGATCCCATACAGAGGATGTACAAGTTAACCTTTCCACTGGTTAAAAACAAATTAATCTTTGGTGTTGCATCACATTTAGTCTGGGAAAACAATAGAAATGTAACGCAAGCAGAGCCTGTGGCTCTGTTAACCCATGTGTCAGCACTCAGAAATGTTTCCCCAGTGAACAAAATCACTGGAAAAAAAAATACTGCATTATTCACAATGACTTTGCAAAAAAAAAGTCTCACATTGATATCTTTACTAAAGACAGAACTATAGAAGAGGTTCCCTCTAGAAATGCATTGAGGCTACATCTTCCTCTTTAAAAAGGTCACACAAATAAAAGAAGAATGGAACAAAAAATGTATTTTTGTTACGTGTGTATATTTGTATTTGCCATTAAGAGAAACATTTGAGATAGGAGATACGATATACCTTTATTAGTCCCATTGCAGGGGAACCATCTGTAAAGAGGAAGAATAATAATGCTGGTTTACTCAAGGATTTTGGCCTTGAATAGCGCTGCATGTGGATCGCAATACATTTGTCTTAAATATCACTTTTTTATTGCTGAAAGTTTGCTGTCATCAGTCATATCCATGTCACTCATGCAACATGCATGACTTCCCCTCCCAAAACTACTAAAATATAAATCCTATCCCATCCCAGCTTTGAAATACTACACTCATCTTTTAGTTAACCACCAATTCACCGAGGTCGTAAAACGTCTATTTTTGTAAAAAAGTGGTCAAATAAAGATATAAATTGAACGTGTTTTGACACTAAAATGTAAATCTTTACCCCAGTAAGAATACATTTTTGATAGCTTTGTGGATTTAGAAGTCAAAATAAATAGACATCTTTATTTTTTTGAAATTAAAAAAAAAAAAACAGAGATAAAATTTGTTATTTTTGTTTGTGGATCCGTATTTGTCATCTCTGTGCAAAACGTGTTCAGCTAATAAAGCAACAGTACAGAATAAAATGCTAAACGTTTCAACTTAAAATGTAAGAGCGTCTCAGTGTGATGCAGTAGCTTACTTGTTCCACTGGGGGGCAGTAGAGATAGTTCTGCTTCATTTAAATCAGAAACCATTCATTCTGGGAGAGCCTCGTGGGTTCTGGTGAAGTCTGCTTGAATAGTCTTTTTCCACTCTTTTTCACTGATTTTTTCTAGTACTTTTGACCCTTTACCTATAACATGTATTTATGTAGTAGTTTTGCTGTGCTTGGCACATAAAGTGAAACCTAATGCAGTGAAAAAATAATAGGATACATAACACATTGTCCTTTGTGAGTACACGTTCTTGCAGTTAGCACATTAGTTATTCTAATTAAACCGAGTTCAACTGGAAAACAAGGTTAAAAAACCGTGATCCTTCTGTTATCTACTAATTTTTCTTTATTACCGTCTTTGGTGTAATTTATTGTCCATAAAGCTAAATTCATATAATTAACCACTTGATGAGTCCAGTTGGTGTCGTGTGGATTTCCCTGTATTCCCCTCTGCTGCATTTTAACATCGTGTGTGTAAACAAAAACATATATAAACATACAAGAACATTGATTACCATTTTGTGAAAATCTTTAAAACTTTATAATAAGTGTTTGAGTAAACGTTATGCAACCGTCCCGGCCCGCGTGTCTTCTGGTTGTTAGCTACTGTCGAACAACACCACAGAAAGAAAAACACTAATAACAAAGAGTGTAAAAAGAGTGACAACATGTGCGCTTGTGACCTTTTCCCAGTTTTTGTCATATCTCAGAGGGTGTTCCTGGGGGGGCGCGGCGGTCGTTGGCGGTGTGTTGGGTGGAGGTGGAGGGTGGAGGGTGGGGGTGGCTTTGCTCTTTTCAGCAGAGGTGACTGAAACAGCTCTCCTCGGGGTTGAGAAGGGGTTTTATTCCTCTCGTCGAGTTGTTCTGTGAAGTGACCCGCACGCTGAAGCAAAGTGGTGGAGGTGTCTTTACGTAAGGGGAGGGGGGGGGGGGCTCACATGTTCAGAGGTGGTGGTGAGAGTGGGGGTGAAGAAGTTGTGTGTGTGTGTGTGTTGTAGTGGGCAGTAGATATGCAGTCCTGCAGCTGTGCGTGTGCTTGTCCATGTCTGAGTGAATAAGGGGAGGAAGGGGGGTAAGGAGGGGGGAGGGGAGGGGGGGGGATTCAGGTTCAGAAGTGTTGAAGCATAAAATCTCTCTCTCTCTCTCTCTCTGTCTATCTCCCCCCTCTGTTGCCCGGCCAGACGCAAAGCAACAGCAATTTGTGCGATTTCACAGCTCACCGGATCCCTAAAACTCTGACAGGCTTGTGCTGAGGTGGTGGGGGGGGGGGGGGGGGGCAAAGATGGAGGGATGGAACGGGGATGAATGTAGAAGTGGAAATTGAAGAGGGACAGATTGGAGGGCGAGTGTGAGAGATGAGGAGCAGAAACACACACACACACACACACACACACACACACACATCCATCGTCTACATCCTGGTACTTTGGTCTGATGACCACGAGATGCTGAACCGGACCTTCAGACACAATATGATGGTTTTTTTTGTGTTGGTAAACAGCGGTGATGTAGTTTGTGGGCGGAGCCTAACTGGTGGCAGAAAGTGACAGTTCTGCAGCTGTCACATGAGCATAAGAACATCTGGACGCCTCTCAGATGATTTTACTAGAATTACTGACATTAATAGTAATTAATAATAAGATAACATCTAATGATACCTCCCTCACACGATCACTTGAAACAAACCGAAATATTATATATAAATCAATCTTTGGAACATTCACAAGTTCATTAAATAACTAGATAACTACAGACAGTTTCAGAATGATCTAATCTAACCGTCCAAATGGAAAAATTAAATACATTTTAAACATATATATATATATTCTCTTAATGGCGTAAAATGCGATTATCTAAAAACGCTTGAATTCTATCTGTCTTCATCATCATTTGGATGAGAAAAGAAAGGTCAAAGGTGTCTTTTAGGATTTTTAAACAAACTTCTGGGATCTTCCAAGATCGCCAGGTATTTATTCGGAAATGAAATGCTTGCGTTTTTCCCTCCGAGTCATTCATGATCTTTGATATATGTATTAATCACTTCCTTAAAAATGAGCTGGCTAATTAGACATTCATAAGTCTGGAATTTGATGGCCTGGTAATCACACTGGATCGTCATCTTCTTTTTACTTCATCTATAGTCATTATTTGACTCCAGAGGTCTGGAACCGGTCTAAAGATTCCTCAGCAACAGGTTTATTTGTTTTTTAATGCTCATCAACAACTTTATGCATCGTCTTAACAGCTGATCTCACTCGGCACTAATACAGAAAATAATTACGTCTAATCTCACATTTGGATTATTCTCCGAGGGTCTTTGAGGGTCTTTACTGATTGATTCTTGGATTGTGCCCCCCCTAGAGTGATTTAATCCATTCATTGTCCTCCATGCCCCTCTTAACCTTAAATGAAGCTCCGATTGGGTGGCCAGTACAAAAAAAAAAAACAAAGCCCTAAAAAAAGAAAGAAAAGGGTCACAGCCTTAAAAGGGACCACCACCAACCCCCCAGGACCTCTTAACAATCTCCATATTAAGTGTTTATTTCCTGTTTTGATTTAGTCGTGTCATTCAAACTCTCACGCTCGCCGTTCGCCGCCGGGCGCCTCTTGACCTCATGGTTTCCTATTGGAAAGCCCACTGAAAGTAAAAGGGGGCAGAGTATTGAGAATGACAGGCTAATTTCCATGCTAGGGTCATTGAGAAATCTGACCATGCTCCGACACCAGGGAGGGGGGGGGGATGTACAGCAGAGGAGATTAGACACCAGAGATACCAATTCAAAGAGCGGCTGAGTGCTCTTGTGATAAGAAATGTCACCTGAGTGCTTTGTTTTGGTTGTGAGGTCAAGAGGGGGTTCGAGGAGCGGGGCGGGGGTTATTTGAGTGTGTGTTGGTGTGTGGAGGGAGGGGGATCAGGACATCTGCGCAGGCTTTGAAGAGGTCAGCCACGGGACAGGAACCATTCTTAATCCCCCCAGCTGGGCCTGCAAGAGAGGATTTGGACCTCGGCTCCCCCCTCCACCCACAACAGTAGCTAATTGAGCTCCGGTGCTCTGATCACAGCACTTCCATGCAAAGCCCAGCATGCTTTCACAGGGCTTTGGAGTCGGACCAGGAAATCCGTTTGGACCGTCTATACCTGCCATCACTGACGGTACCTGGATTATCCACATCCTCCAACACAACACGCCTTCTGATGGACGGATGATCATTCAGTGGTACTGCACTAAAGCACAGTTACAGTTACTGTACTCGAGTATTTTTTCATTTTGTCGGACTTGATACTTCAGAGTTTCACTCTACTACATGTATTTTAATGTTTTAGTTACTTTGCAGAAATATGGTCAAATCTAATACATTTTTAATTATTTAACACAAATTAAAATACTCTAGTTTATTTCATACTAATATATTCCCCTTATGACGGAGTATTTCTGTTAAAGTGCTGATGTTTACAGATATTAAATGTGAGCTAATTTGCGTTAAATGCAAAGTGCAGCTGAAGCTGATTTCAAGGCTTTGATGTGATGATGACACTAGATCTAGATCTAGATCTAGCTAGATCAGGTCCTAGAGTTCCTCCTGAGGGGAAACATGAATATATGCACCAAATTTCATGATAATCCACGTCAAGATATTTCACCTAAAACCTCAAATGTGGACCTCATTTCTTTCTTTCTTTTTACTAATGCACATAAATATTTGAAATTTCATAAATCAAAATATTTTAAACTGTTTTCATGGATGCAAGTTCTATTTTTTGACATGTAAAGATGCAGGGAAGGCCTCGAGCTCACCCTGCTGCTGCTTGACATCTTTCGCCCAATCAGCGCTCCTCCCACTGGTAAATGACATTAGCATACAGACTGAGAGGGGTCAAGTGAAGGTTCTCGGCCCGATCAGCCGACTGGAAAAACTCACAGTTTCAGAGGTCATGGATAAGCCGCCCTATTGGGTGATTGGTCAGACAAATCAAATTAGCATCCCCCTGGTGATCCCCTCTTAAACCGCCACCCATGAAGAATTAGATGAGGTGGCTGCACATTTCATTTGATTCATCCGTGTGATATTTGATCTGTGGATGTGTAGAAAAATTAACAATTAAACATGCATTCCCCCGTTAGATGCCACAGTAGTGTGAAGTTCTGCTGTGTCATTATATGGAACATTTATTTAAACCACACAACAGGCTGTGAATGAAAACATAAATAGGAATTTCATAATTATTGTCTGAGAGCAGAATTTCATTTTCAGCGATGAAATTATGATACCGACGCCAACACCTCATAGACGGCATATAAGAAGCGGATGTCGTCATGGCGATGTCACCCATTGGTTGGTGGCCAAAGCCTTGAGTTTGGCATTTTCCAGGACAAGAAAAGATTTGAATCTTTCTCTCATTTTCCAGGTTTTCCAGGACACGTGGGAACCCCGATGTAGATCTGATATAGCGGCATCTCTTTCTTCTTAATAATTGGAGTGAAAGACAGATTCCCAGAAACAGACGCTGATAGACTCAACCGGGGACATTACAGGGATCTGGTCTGCATCTTAAACCCCAAAATGACGACCGTAATAAAGCTGAAGAGCGACTAACGTGCTGACAGATTCTGTATTTCAGCCGAGCTAGACCAGAGAATATTCATGTGCAGTGCGCCAGACTCCATTTAAAAAACGACCTTTTCTATGCTTGTTTGCGTTTCAGCAAACGATCATCAAGCAGCTTTAAAAGTGACTCTTTTTTTAAGTAGGTGCTGTGTGGTGGATTGAACTTATGCCGATGTGAAGAGGGGTTCATGAGGAGTTAGAAAAGGGACTGAAAACAAATATTTGGGAAAATTAACTGATACATATTCAATGAAACTGTAAAGTTTTAAATTTGAGAACAGAGTTTGGTGGGGTGGCGGATCGAGTGCTATATGAATTTCTTGTAATTGTACATTAAAAATGAACTAACAGCTCTTGTCATTTACAAGGATAGACTGTTTACATATTGAACTGTCATGTTTTAATAAATAATAAAGAATTTTACCTATAGAGAAATGAGATTATAGAAACATAGTTGGTCGACTAATTAGAGTTTTTCATTCATACAAAGTATTGTAAAAAGTACCGTTGTGGCATCCGTATTGAATTCAAGGTATCAGACTCGATAACGAGTCTTACATTTCTATTCAAATAGTGTATGGGCAGCAACTCGGATGCAACTCGGATGTTTGCACTCGGCTTGACCCGCCATCCCTGCGATTTCATTTTTTTTATCCCCTTCCACAACTTTGACCTTGTACGCCACCACCAGCATTTGGTAAGCAATGATTTATCAGCCAAATAAATGTGTTGGCTCCGTAAGAACGCGTTTAAGGTGTGGGGTCACTTACTAGGTCAAAAATGGCAGCTCATAAATTCAAGCGGAATGCACAACTTTAAAAAAAAAAAAAAAGGAGAAGCGAGGAAACGGGTGATTTTTGAGGGGAAAGGTTTTCTGAATGAAAGATTAGATGACTTTAAAAAAATTAAGGGAGTAAAACAACCTAGAGGCTAATATGGTGCATTTTTTTTTTGCGACGCATAAAAAGCAAGACACATAAGGTGCCATCATTGGACACCTTACCTTGAGTGAGATCCAGCACTAAGATGGCTCATCAGTCACTCTGACAGTGTGAGGTTAGAGGGCTCATTTAAGGAGTGAAGGCCAGTGTCCCTCTCTCCGTGATGTGAGATCGTGAAGCTTTAGTTGCAGCTCACCTGCCTGGAAAATCTACTTACCTGCCTCTGAATCAAACGTATAAGTCTTGTTGAGGCGAGCGTGTGCTGTCTGTTGTGACATTGAGTGTCAATGAGTGATGAGTGACTGCCGTCTCCCCGACAAACTACTTTGACAAAAAAAGTAAAGTGTGTTCGTGGAACTTTTGTTTTGGAAGTAAAAAAAGTCATCGTTTCAGTCGAGTCATGAACGGATGGTTTTGTTGTCCTGTTTTAAAGTCACATTTAGACGCTTTTAACCATAAAATATGTGCCGAAAACATGACAACACAATGCATTTCTTCATGTTTTAAGATTTATATCTTTTTCTTCTTGGGAAACAAAGTATAACGCCTCCATCAACAAGTACCAATCAATTCCATCCATCAATCAATCTGCAACCAGCTTGGGATGGTTTAAACATTTTCAAACCGGTTTGATATTAAGACAAACACCGGACCAGATCGGTATATGCCCTTTACCACTAGGTGTCGCACTTGTCACAGCAGCCCCTCCCGAGTGAAACATTATGGTACTTTTTACACAGAAGATTCTGCCGAAATCACGGAAAGGAGAGCCAAAAATATGCTGCGTTCGTACCGATTATAAAGAACTTTTCTTTGCCGAACGATTGTGTCGGCATGGTAACACATCTTCACCACGTGTTTTCCGCCTCGCCGGCTCGGAGCGTTTACAAATCCATACCGACTCGTCCCGTCTCTGATGCGGCTCTGTGACACATTCCTTTCGGATAAGTCGTAGCGTTGTAAACCACTGTTTGGTGTTTTTGGGGTATTTGAGAAGCCTTGAAATCGACATAAAACCGGAGCTTATTCTGGGATCGTATTTCTGATGTCACTGTAGCAACAAGCCACCGATACAGCCCTGAGTGTTGTATTAACCTGGGGCTGGTTTTAGTCTTCCAGTCTGTTCCCCAAAGATGTAATAACTACCTGATGCCAGGTCTACATGACACCGTCTCGTGGGCCATTATTAAAAAAAAAAAGGACGAGATTGCTGCTTTTACAATTAAGAGGATCAATACATTATTCGGGGGATTCTCTGAGCTTGCATTTCACTCATTTTCAAATTTTGCAGGCGTTGCAAATATGAGTTACTTCCAAACGAGTCCCTCCAGACGCCGAGGAGCTGCTTTGCCAAGGTAAGCACATACGGCTACATAAGGTATATAGCATATAGCATAAGCATATACATGAAGACAGCAGATTTTACTTTCCATGTAAATGTCATCACAGTACGTCCCCATTAATCTACATGCTGGCTTCAATATGATTACACTGCAGCCTGTGAGCTCAACACTGGAATCATTTCACATATTGTTGTCTCGATGAGTCAATTCAACACAAAATTACCCTTTTTGCGCAACATTTTTTGCCACGTTAGCGGGTAAAAACTTTGCTCCGGAGTGAAATCTCTCAACTACTACCAGATGGATGATCATTACATTTTGACATTTGATATTTCCCCTCTAAGAACTCTGGTGATCCCTTAACCTTTCCTGCAGTGTGATCATCAGTGATTTAACAGCGTTTAGTATACATATGCTTGTTCTGATCGGAAACCTTCGTTTGGGCTACTTTGTTACTGCGGTCCGGCCACCAACGCCAGGGGGGGGTTCAAGTGGCCGGTCCTCCTCCTCCGAGGGTTCCCAACATTAACAACGCCTAATCACTAATTAGGGAGGAGCTCTGATGAGGCCCCTGCTAACGAGATCCCCAGTGAAGGTTTGACTCCGGTAAAGAAACACAACAACTTTAAAGATGTAAGAATAATTACCGCAGCTGTAGATGCACACTTTTTTTTTTTTTTTAACCGTATGCTAATCTAACAGAGCGCTACGCGGCGAAGGCTCTAATAAATGGATAGAAAGCCCAACGGAAAAGAAAACAAAGCTAATTCTCTCCTTTGTTGTCTTTGGGTTGAGTCATGGGTGCCGCGACCGGTGGGGGATTTGAACTGTACACGACCCGGGGGTCAATCTATGTGTTTGTTTGTGTTGGAATATGACTGACTTTGGTCTGATGATGCATTTGCCCTGTGGACTGTTCGCAATGAGGGAATCAAAAGCTGAGGGGGAAAGTGTGAGAGAGAGAGAGAGAGAGAGAGAGAAAGAAAGAGAGGGGACCAGATGGGGGACGGAGATGGATTGGCCGGCCTAACAGGCAGATGTTTATGGGCCATTATTTACAAGCTCTTTAATCTGGGCTATTTCCTCGCCCTTGGCAATGGATAGGTCTATGGGTCATGCTGCCTGAACCCCCTCCACCAATGGTCATCCATCTCCCTCTCTAAAAGACAGGGAGTAGAGGAGGGAGGGGTCGAAGTTGTGAAAAAATTAAAAGATTGCTCTTTTTTTCATGTGATGTTTAGGTGTTTTTTTTTTACTAGAGAATAACCGAAACATCCAACTATTAATCAGGCTTTTATTTTGAAGTAATCACAACAACACTTCCACAATGACTGCTGCCATTCAGCATTCACTAGTTCTGTGTTTATATACAGTATATAGACATTTATTGTCATTTCTACGAAGAATTTGGATACCACAACAAACGGAATATTCCTTTAAGAAAGATGACATTTAAAAAAAGGAAAGGAAGGGAATAAATAAGGATGATAAAGGCAGCAAATGATGAGGAGGACGACACGGGGAGTGATGAGAGAGAAAGTTATGTGTGTGATGAAAGGAAGAAGCAGGAGGAGAGGTAAAAAACGAGACGTCGCTTCATTAAAAAGCTTGTTACGACTCTCCCCCCCCCCTCCATCCTGAGCTTCTTGCCCTGGCTGTGAATGCATTCAATTAAAAGGAGTCTGAGTGATGCTACGACCGTTAGCTCAACAGCATGTATCTCCAGCGGGCAGACTTGCGCCTAATTTTCCCATCTGCTCGATGAATATTAGCCCAATTGCCGTCTATATCGATTCGCGCCGAGGTTAAAAGCTTGCAAGACCTTGGCTAGAATATGGGTTGCCTGGCAACCGCTCCCATTCGACCCCCTAAAAACCCCACCTTGTTCCAGCCCACACGGACAGCTTCATGCGGGGTGAGGATGGAGGTGATGGGGGTGGGGGGGTCCCGGCCTAGCCAGATAGCAGAATCCCGGGCCTTGATTTCCAGCCCCATCAGTGATTAAATGCTCCCCCTTCTGCCTGACACTGTGACCTTAACCCCCGGACCTCCGTGCTCCAGGGTCACTTAACCTTGAACCCAATTACAAGATAAGGTTACTTAAGTGTGACCCGCGCCGCGCTCCTCACTCAGTTAATAGGACAGGCTCTGGGAGGAAAAGGGCCGGCGTGGCTGATACGCCTCTCGGTTAATTCGCCGGGTTGACAAAGGTCGCGGGCAGCGGCCATAAAGAACGGGATTGCACTTCGATTTCTCATGCAAAGTGAGACTCAGCAATACGATATCGCAGTGGGAGCCAAAGGGAACGCGGCGGTGGCGGCGGCGGCGGCAGAGGAGCTCCTGTTCTGATAAGATGGTTTCGTCGCCGGGCGCCATTGCTGAGCACATAGTTTGGGTCCAACTACGAAAAAAAGCTGCCTCTGCATTTAGTTATGTATTCTGATAGCTTCCTATACGTCCTCATGGATACGTGACTGAACTGGTTTTAAATGAGTGGGCTAAAAAGTTTATATATATATATATATATATATATATATATATATATATATATATATATATATATATATATATATATATATATATATATAAAGTTGGAATATTTTGTTTTCAGACACAATCCTCCGTTTATTCCTATTTAAATGCATCACGAATCATCATGCGTCAAATGCAAATGTAATTCATACATAACATTTGTTTGTTGCTATAAAAGACAAGACATTTGAAAATGATTCCAACTTCATATTCTGTGTATATACTGTATATAGTGAATACATTTATACAGCCATAACCCATCACTCAAAGTGCCTTACAATACATGACACTTACATTCATACTGATGCCAGAGACTGCAACACATTTTTTAAATATATTTTATACATTTACTTGTATTTATTTATTGTATTTATCTACCCACAACCCCTGAGCCTCTACTCCACTCTAACTTTAAAAAGTGCTATATTTGATATGTAATTAAAAATGAGCCATTTATTCCCTGGTTCCAAATAGTGAATGTATTTATGAGCAAGACCCTTATTAAATAAAATAATAAATTCATGTTTCGGATTAGAATATGCAGCAAAAACATCTTACACTGTGATCTCTTCATAGTCTCAAACAACCCCCCGCTGCATAACTAAGCCAATAACTGTGTGACTGGTTTGTTTTGTCCGGTGTCACGTCCTGGACTGTATCATGTGGTAAACTCTTAGCCTGCCTCTAACCCCTTCAATCTGCCATTATCCCCGTTGGATCAAAGCCAAATGGGCTGGCTTAACAAGTCGGGGCCACATCAGAGCAGAACGGCGCGGGGCCAAGCACAGCGAGCGACCGTGGACCGAACATCCCGACAAAGCCCATTGGCTGTGATTTGGTGAATCCTAAACAACAACAACAACGGTTCACTTTAGCACTTAACTGTAGCAGCTGCTCATCGAGTTGTTATACGTCGGCGACAGAAATTCAGCCAAAAAGCAACTTAATGGAGGTCATTCTGTCCAGACAAAAAAAAAAAAAACAGGAAATTGGTACTTAAAACAAACATCTGGTCAATTAAAAGCGATTCAACCACGTTTGTTAGGAATAAATCCTCGATAAAGCCGCACCTTCGTTCCGATGTTTTGTTTTTAGCTCGCAGCATTTGGCCTGAAATTTCAGGTCGGGACTGGAAACAGCTGCTAAGAAATTATAAAGCAATTAGTTATACCAGACAGACTGTAGTGACATTAACAGAATAACTTAATATCTGTTAGATGGATGAGTGAAAACCACTATTAATCAGGGTAAAGTGGTCTTTGATCCATAATATTAATATTACTACTACAATGGAATCAGTGTGTTAGGCAGCATGCAAATCAATGGAATTTGAATGCAATATTTTGGATTTAATCCCGTTAAATAAACCTTGCGTATCGAGTCCCGACACTCAGCTGCTGAAATAGGTCATCGTTTTCCAGTAACGAGGGACAAAGGGTTTTTTTTTTTCCTGATTTAAGTTTTGCGGCCGTAACGGTCATCGCGCTCACGGCGCACGCTAGTCGAGCAGAAACAGGAACCGCACGTCCTCATCAAAATTCCAATCATAAAACCAAAACAAAAGCTTTCAGGTTCATTTATACGATGCGGATAAATGACGTGAAATAAAAACTCGACAACGACAACAAAAAAATAAAAAAGGAGGAAAACCATATCAAGACATTTCAACAAACTATTTCTGCAACAGGCAGCAAAGGACTTTGTGCACATAACAACAAGTGGACAATAAAGTTTTTTTTATTCGAATGTTAGAATAAAGCAAACTAAAAATAAACGCCTTGGTTTGAAGACTTTGCCACCTGATTGAATCCCAACGTGGGTCAAACAGAAGGCAAAAGATCAGCTGAGAGGAGAAGGAAGAGAGGGAAGATTTTTATGTATGTAAAGAAACAGAGTGTGTGTGTGTGTGTGTGTGTGTGTGTGTGTGTGTGGGAGCGTGGGGGGTTGGTATTAGGGAATAAGAGCAGAGAGAGAGGGAGAGCGAGGCTGCTCTGACTGTGGCCCGCTGACCGCCAGTTGAACCTCTCTCTGAACTGAAGATGAACTCTAAACTTGAGGATCTTCGGTCATGGCTCTCCCTGGGAGCTACAAACCCACACACACCCACACACCCACACACCCACACACACACACACACACACACACACACACACACACACACACACACACACACACACCTCACCAATGTTACACACAGAAAATTCCATCATCACTGTGGCGTAAACAAATCCACTCATTCTCCTGGTGTGAAATTTGCGCGCGCACACACACACACACACACACACACGCACGCACACGCACACACACGCCACACACACACACACACACACACACACACACACATATTGATCCTTTGAACATGCATGTTCACCTTGCCCTTTGCCCCTACGTTCTTTTATAGTGGGCGCATGCTAATCCACAGAGCTTTGCAATCATGTAGAAAAAGGCGTAACGCGTAAAAACCTAAAGGTGTGCCACACACACACACCACACACACACACCACACACACACACCACACACAAACACACACACACACACACACACACACACACTTTTGTGCATATAACAAAACACACCACCAGACATGTCAGAGGTTGTGGTAGCTCTTTAACTACCCCCACTGTGGCACCCAGGAGGGCACAGCAGAATGCTCTGTGGGGTCAGGGACTGGTCACCACAACACATACTGATCCCGGGTCTGTTTTGTGCTCAGCTGACACACAGACAGACAGAGAGAGGGGGGGGGGATGATGATGATGGCTGGGGTTAAAATAAAAACATTTAGCCACATTTACTGGCTTTTCCTGCATTAGAACCTCTTGATGGGTTCCACGCTGCGGGAGAGGATGACACCCCAGGGTGCCTAGTTAGAAGAGGAGACTCCCAGGGCTGCCAGGTCTGGTTTAGGACCGGCATATGATGTCAACACTTAACACTCACCAGATCCACCCACCAACGCCAGACTCCGACTTCAGCTGTTTATTCTTTAAAATTCTGGGGAGCTGTCTCCTCAAATCTGATTGGATGCTGCGATAACGATGCCCATTTTAACAAAGACTAGTGGAAGGTGAAGGACGGGAGCACTTTGTAATCATATTGAAATGTATGATGACATTATTCACAGAGAATGTGGAAGGTATATTGTAGTGTGTGTTTGAGTTTGAAGCATATTTTGATGATAATCAGGATAATATTGTGAATCGCAATTATTTTATTTTATCATAACCGTGACATGAGGTTTTCATATCCCCCCCATGCGTGGATGAAACTTCTATTTTTGCAGCTATACGACCCACAGCGCTGCCCCGTGACAGTAGAAATGCATTAAGAATAAATAAATCTGTTCACGTCAATTATTTAAATCAAAACTAAATGTGTGAAAATGTACCAAGTGGTGTGTGTGCTCGGCTCTCTTTGTTTGACAGACTTCACACACTTGGAAAAAAGAAATATTTCATGGCAACACACACACACACACACACCTTCCTCTCTGAGCTTTACATTCGGCTGCTTGGTGAAATATCAAGACTTTTCCTCTGATGACTTATTCATATCCCACAGGTACGACGGCGAGGGAGAAAAGAGCATTTCTACAAATGGACCTTAAAAGGAAATGCTAAATAAGTCGTCAGTGTAAAAGTATTTTTTATTTTTTTAACCTATATCTATCTATATAAGAGCAGCATTCTGAACATGCATGCTCATTTCCATTTTAAACCACCACCAAACCCTCACAGTTCCACGTTTACACACTTTGACTCCAGGGAGCTGCTGGGTACGACCGCAGCCTACTGACTGCAGCTGAGGCAGCTCGGGGGGGGGTCAAGGGCATCTCGGCGGGGGAGGGGGTCGTTGAGGGGCAGATTGGCGTCTTAGTTATACAAAATAAATTCTCTGAGCTTCTCAGAGGCAGAAATGCTGTCGTTGGTGGAGTTTAAGCACAAAGTGCAAAGGCAGGGAAGGTACGTTTATTTGTATCTTTCAACACGGCGATTCAAACTTTACATTAAATATAAAAATGCATTAAGATATAAAAAGGAAGGTGAGACATAAATACGATTTAAATGAGTGAAATAAAACCCGAGGATAGGAAGGAGAGGAGAGGAAGTCTTAGACTTTGTATGCAACAGAGCATAAGGTTATTGGGAGGTTACTCTACGTGGTCTAGCTCTGCGTCACGGTCTTTAATGGCGGCGCCGTTCATCTGGAGACCGACGGCGTTAAAACGACGGACATCAGGAACGTAAACACAAAGATGTTTGTATTTTAGACACGAGAATGAAAGGAGGATTTCTAATTGATCCCTTGTTGTACCACAACAACGTATTGTTGTCTGTAAGGTCACAGGGTGTCAGCCAGAGGTCACGAGGACGCTAAGTGTGTGTGTGTGTGTGTGACCACACACGTGGTCCACATGCTGGTGTCCAGCCTGGAGGGCATCACAGAGTTCTGCCAGAACTAGTTGTGTTACTTGTGCGACCACACACATCGCACGTGAAAAGGTCACACATAGCTTGTCCCTGGAGGAATGGCTGGGAGACCCCACGTTGTTCATAGACTGACATTGTGTCCCACTTCCATAATAATGTACCAACACTACGAAGGGGATGTGTTTTTGAAGTTTTTTTGTTTGTTTTTACAAGGAGTGAATGTGATGAAACACGGCTGTAACGGCTCCTAAAGAATAGAGAAAAAGAAGTTAATTTTACGTGGGAATTATCACAACTTTTATTAAAACGTTAGAAATAACTAACCCCATCATATCTTGTTTTATTTCACTAAATTAAATGATGCTTGAAATAACTATAAAAACAACCAAAATGGCAAAAATTACTACATTAATTGTAAAAAAAAATAAGCTTGTCTGTTTGAGGCTGAAAACCTTTTCTCCAGGCGTGAGTCACATCCAGTACCTCAACTTTTATTAAAATGTTAGAAATAACTAACTTGTTTTGCCCTGTCATATCTTGTTTTATTTCACTAAATTAAATGATGAAAAAATGCATTAAAAAAAATCCAAGCCTTTAGTTTTGCGAGCTGTTTGAGGCTGAAACCCTGCGTTGCATTTCAACCATGAAGGTCCGACATCGGCGGCTCTCAGCCTTTTGGCTTGTGAGATGAAGCAACATCTACTTGTGACCTCACCACGTCTCCGCCGCGACCACATCACACCCTGAATTCATTCTTCATTTTTAGAGGACCTAAATAGATGCATTGCTTCCCCAACCAAGTAAAAATAATCACTCTTTGTTTAGCTGACTTCTATTCCCCCCACCGGTGATTATCTCACCACCTCTCAGATTTCTCCGCCGACCCCTGAAGGCATCCCGACACCCGGTTTATGAAATCACTGACTTACAACCATTTTTTAATTTTACATTATACAGTTTATTTACTGAATGCACTGTTCTTTAAAACTCCACTGTGTGTCATTTTAACATGTTTGAGTTTTATCCATCATTCCAGGGGGAGTTTTTTCCTTCCTAGCAGAAACACTCTTTGTTACGACTCATTTTTGACACATGATGTAGATTTTTTACTTTTTTTCCACTGGATTAAATACTTAAAGTTCCTTTACTCCCGAAGACAACAAAAAGGGATGAGTAAAGAAAATAATGTCTGTTGTCTTTTGATTTAAAAAAAAAAAGCCTCTCTCAACCTGGTGAAAAACATTTATTTCTAGGGAGGAAATTAAAATGTTTTTTTTATTGATTCTTTATTCCTTTAGTTTTTTTATTCCAGCTGCATTGTGTGCTGACGGCTTTGACCCGGGTGTGAACTTTGCGGACAGCTCCAAGTAAATTGGCCCAGACGTGAGTCAAGCCCTCGTCAATATCCCTCGTTAAACCCAGGTCCAGTAATGTAAAGAGGATTAGTCTTCGTCTGGGAAATCATGTCTCTGTCTCTCAATGGAGGGTTTTGGACAGATCATGTTGAACTACTCGAGAGCCGGAGCGAAATGTTACAGGCTTTACACGGCTAAATCCTCCGAGCCGCTGCCTCGCTCCCCACGCCGTTAGTGCCGATCCCGCCGTCGGTGCGCCCTGAGGTCATGACAGGTGCGGCGTCCCGTGACAGTGGAAACAACTGCCATGGAGACCAGTTAGTAGACTCCCAGGCCCGGGTGTAGACTGACAGGTGGTCAGTTGAAAGGATCATGACCTGGGATGGGGTTTCACCTGCAGGGGCCAAACGGAGGTCAGTGTTTCCAGGACCAAGAAGTTTCCATTCCCGGTCTGCATTTTTGGAGGCGTTTTGTTCAGATCGTTTCTAAAGGTGATTCTAACCACATGGACGAAGAAGTTTCCTGAGTTATATTTATATTATATTCATGTGATTTTATGTAAATTGATCTCTTTGTCTTTGTTTGTCATTTCTGATATTACCCTTCTCTCAGATTTGGCACAAAAAATGTATTCAAAGTTAAATATTTTCAATAAAGAACACTTTAGAAAGAGAATAAACACAGTGATTTGACAATGAGATAATACCATAATGATGTTTGGCTTTTTGAGTCTAATGTACTTATGTTTACGATGTTTACTGAGATAATTAATCAAGAGAGGGCTCATTTTATACTTCTATACAATCAGAGAGGAGTCGCCCTCTGGTGGCCAGCAGAGAGAAGGCCAGTTTAAGGCACACCGGTGTTGGCTTCACTTCTCAGACCCGGAGGTTGCCACATGGTTTGTATTGTGCTTGTGCATGCACACGTGCAGAATGCGATTCACATCCTTTTTTAATGGTTTTCCAGCGAGCGTAGCATCCATCGTGACATCTTGTGTTCCCTGCTTATCACGGGAAAGAACTGAGTGCGTCGCACAGTTACCTGTTTATTTATATCCCTAACCTTAATCCAGAGTGCCCTTCACTGCTGCGACTGTGGCTCCATACAGAGTGATAATCTGTAGGTGGAGAGGAAGCAGTTTGGGAGAGAGCCAAACCCAGTTTTGATCTGCGAGTCATATTTTCTCATCGTCCAAATACATAATTGTTGCCACTTCTGTCTAGATAAAGCAGACAATGTGCGGTACAACAACTCGGTTTTCTTTTTTGTTTTAAGTGGTCCAACAACGGGACCGAAGAGGCAACTCTGGGACAAACTGAAAAAAAAAAAAAACTTTCGCCTGCAACAAGAGTACGTGCATCGCTAATGCTGTCCATCCACAACCCGTGTTATTCAGAACAATCTGTTCACAGACTGTACACACACACACACACACACACACACACACACAGCTGCATCACCCAGCACCAATTACCACAGCTGTGACCTCACACGTCCGGGTCAGTGATTTCCACAAAGTGGACAAAAAGAAACTTGTCCTGGAATCTCGGCTCCCAATTACTCCGCACTGAGCTCCCCGGGCAGACAATGCCGCAGGTGAGAAGTTGGACGGGGCCCCTGTCACAGCTTGGCAGGACGCACAATGGGGCCCTGTGGCAGCGCCGGGAACCGCTGCGAGCCCCACAAAGTGCCGAGGACAGGACGGTCTTTACAACGGCGTTTTTGAAGATGAGCGATCTTTATTCTCCTGCGTTTTGTCTTCATGAGATTATTTCTCCGTTGTTCCCGACGGTCCGGATGGTTCCACTTCATTACAGCTTTTGACAGACTTCACATGCAGAGTGCATTTGCCACGAGGGAGTTTTCAAGTCATTTTATCTAATAAAAACCCACTATTAACATGCAACCATAGTCATAGTGGATACTTAATGAAATATAAAGTAATTATGTGTAGCTTTTAACTTGAGTTCTTTTTCTAACATTCACTTTTACAGCTTATATGTGTATTTTATTTATTTTTTTTTATGTGTAAATGCTGCAGATTTGATGAACACTTGGTGCAAATACATCACTTGCCGGATTTAGTCCTCAAAATGAAATTTAATGTAATTATGAATGTAACAGTGCATTTGATTTCCTGCCTTTATGAACCTTATAGTGCAAAAGGACGACAACGCATGACACAACAAGAGTAAAAACAATCAGAAACAGATTGTTGCACACGACTCCACCTCTATGATTAAGGTCCGATTAAAGGCAATTCAATCTGCTGGGATTAGATGAGGGGAAAATCTCCTTGATCAAAAGATGTGAGACAAACTGCCGTCTCAAGGTGTTTGCAGTTAAATCCCATGATCTGAATTCATATTAAACGCAGAAACTATTGCCTATAAGTCGTTTGAAACAACATTAAGGTCGAATTCAGAATATTTAAACCACATTTTAACCAAAACGAGAGTCAAATTTGTGTTATTTAGTGAGTGAAAACAACCTAAGGTGAAGGAGGGAGCGAGATGAGAGGGGGAGGAAGCACGGGACGAGCGTGGATACTGTAGGAGTTCTGTCTTTAGGAAACAGAAACTGCGGTATGTGTTGCAGAGAACGGCTAAGGTCAACAACAGAGCCCTGCATTGATTCCAACATATGTGGTAAGGTCAAAAACTATCATGGGACCTTTGCCCCCCCGGGCAGTTTCCAATCATTCTGTTTCTCATAATCTGTGGAAAACTTGTCTGCTGCTTCACAGTTCAATGACCACTCATCTCTGCAGCAATTACAGTGCCCTCTTTGCACCCACAGTTCAATGCCATGTTCAAGTGATCTAATGTGATTTAGTAACACCCCCCCCCCCCTTCTCTGCTGTTTAATATTTAACAAAAACAACCATAGACATTAAATTAATTAACTGTACGCTGCCTGATAAAGAGGTAATTAATATGCATGTGGAACTGTACGTGTTTTAAGAGTTTAATAGTAAACGAAAACAGCAGAAACTGAGATTTATGGAAACTAGCACACACGGTAAAAGCCTGACTGACGGGTCCTGTGGGTCGGATACCGACATTACAGCCAAGAATAAAGCGGTTCTAATGTCAAGACAGCCGATACGCGTCCTGTATGTTGTCGGACGTGTTAACGGTCAGTTGGCAACCAATTATGACGGCCCCCTTCTGCACACAACGCTCATTTGATGAACACCGGGGGCCATGTGAAGATGACTTAGTGGGTCAAATGCAGCCTGCAGTGATCGCAGATAGAGAGAGATGCACACACACAACCACACACACACACACACACACACACACAACCACACACACACCCACACAGCTCGTACACAAAGTGGAAACAGACGGTGCTAAAAATAAACCATTTGAAATATTTAACTTACTGACCCAGAAAACAGCCTCAGTGTAACGTGTTTGCACAAGCAGAGGACACCACAGCGACAGAGCCATGATATCATGAGGGCTGATGCTAACTCCAGATAAAAACGCTCCTACGGACCTGATATTTTACAATTTAGTGCTAAAATATAGCATTTTTATAGCAAAAATTCTATATTTATGCACCGGTATACATCCGTGCTACCGTTCTGCTGTATTTAAATACATTTGCTTTGATCTAAATGCTAACATCTGCATGTTAAAATGCTAACAATGACAATATTAGCATGCTGGTGTTTAGCACGTTAGCATGCTAACATCAGTTAATTAGCAATAAACACAAAGTACATCTGGTCAAACTCTTTCCAGTCAGGCTAGCAGCGCTGTGAGGGTGATTTTAGGTGCTTTGAGCTAAATGCTAAAGTCTGCATGCTAAAATGGTCACAATGACAACATTAGCATGCTGGCGTTTAGCACGTTAGCATGCTAACATCAGTTAGTTAGCAATAAACACAAAGTACAGCTGGTCAAACTCTTTCCAGTCAGGCTAGCAGCGCTGTGAGGGTGATTTTAGGTGCTTTGAGCTAAATGCTAAAGTCTGCATGCTAAAATGGTCACAATGACAATATTAGCATGCTGGCGTTTAGCACGTTAGCATGCTAACATCAGTTAGTTAGCAATAAACACAAAGTACAGCTGGTCAAACTCTTTCCAGCCAGGCTAGCAGCGCTGTGAGGGTGATTTTAGGTACATTTGCTTTGAGCTAAATGCTAAAGTCTGCATGCTAAAATGCTCACAATGACAATACTTCAGTTAGTTAGCATTAAACTAAAAAACAAGCTAATGATTCATTTGTTGGCATTTGTTTTGCAGGTATTTAAGTTATAAACAGAAGTTTTGGTGGTCAGAGGATCATCAAATATATTACTTTTATGGGATTAACATTAATGTCTGGAGCAAATCCCAAAAGTTGTGCTTAAAAACCACAAATGTCGATCGCATCGTGGTGCTAAAGAAACATTCAGCATGTCACAACAGTCAGGAGGCTTTATCATCTGGGAAACAGGAATATTTGCCAAATGTTGTTGGCGGACCAAACAACAAATATATTTTAAGTTGAATGTCAAAGAAATGTTGTGAAAACGATCCGTGATGGTTCGTCTCGGCCTGGAAAGCATCTTTAATCTCACCGGGGTTCGATCTGAGAAATTAGAAGAATCAAATCAAATGAAGTGAGAGTCAAAGTTCCTCAGCGACCTCCCCACCACCACCACCACCGACCGACGCGCCCTTCTAAGGTTGGTCAGGTTGACGAAGAGGACACGATGATTGGCATGGCCTCCTGTCCCGCTTGCAGCTAAACAGCCATGTCCATATTCAGCAATGATATTGGCCTCTAACCCCCAGTCAGGATGCCATTACCATTTTGGAGCGTCCGGGCCGGTGCACAACACTATCAATATTAATGTTCTGTGACTGAGGCGGCTTTGGAAGAACTTTCTCCCACATCAATATTGATGGTGTTGCCATACATTGGAGTCAGCGCCCTCTTTAAGGATTTATAAGAGGAACGCTGGTGGCGGTGGGGGGTGTAGGGGTGTCAGAATGCGAAAGGGAGCCCAATGCCTATTTTTTTTTTTGGTCTGCACCTCAATGATGTACATTTTCCTGCCGTACAGAGCAATTTCCGTGGGAGAGGGGCGACTTCGACTCACGCTTGATGAGATCTGAGTGGAGAGGGGTTGTGCCGAGACGGATCCAATTCCCCCCGCAATGCTTTGCCGGAGATGATAGTTATGGAAAAAATGAACGTTTCATTTCAGGGGGATCTGGGAATGCTAAATGGGAGGAGGGGTTGGGGGGGCTGTTGATTCTGGAGAAGGGGGTATTGCTTTTGGGACATCTTCGCAAACAGTCCCACTGCTGGGCCACACACACAGACACAGATCCAATTCATTATAATATTAGCTTTGGAGACGCATCGCTCTATATATCAAGTGTCGGGGAGGCGTGCTCGCTGAAGACTCTTTTGTCCCGCCGTCAAATATAAATCATATGCAGGAAGTAGAAGAAGAAGAAAAAAAGAGGAAATTAATGAAACTGAAAATGAACTTTGGCTTTTGTGTCGTTCTCATAAACCATTTGTGAAAAGTCTTCACTGGTGGTTGAGATTTTCTAGCTGCGTTTGTCATGCCACATTAAATATTATGAGTCTGTTTTGTAATGTGGTGACATGTTAGCAAACTTGAAAATGACTTAACTGAAGCTGTTGAATGACTCAGACTAGAAAAACACACATTTCTGAGCTCTTTTTTTACAAGAATGGAATGAAGATTATTATCATGACTTCTTAAAGCAGTTTTATGAGGGTTTGTCGGGCCATTTTATGAAACCGGACAATGTTACATACCGTGTCATCGGGTGAGCATCAGTAGGATTTATTTGGGGTCGTGTTTCCGGTCACCTGTCGAATCTAATTCCAGCGCTTTAGCTTCTAAATGCTCCTCTTCGCCAGATAGTCGCTAACTTTCTCATTTAGTGCTCAACCTTTTTTGACGTGCTTGAAGTCGGGCAAAAATGAAAAGAGTTCCTTTTCCGGTCATCATGTGCACCTATTTAACAATATATGCTGGAAAAATAACTCCAATTAAATTCTTCCTATTTTATAAACATCTAAATGCAATATTCCAATGATATCGTCATGAACTAATCAATACGCCGGCCGATCCTGTTTCACTCAGAAAACCCGTTAATGAAGTTCTGAAAATGTTGTAGCTTGACCGTAAAATACATGACGGGAGCGTTAGTGCAGCTTTAATCAGCATAATTCATAACGTAATCTATTTTTTCTATTATTTGATGAAGTAATGAAATGCCATTTACATGATAGACCTCAGCGTTCACGTGACCCTGATCATTATTTCCCCATCAACACTGATTGACACAACATAGAATCAATACA